>WOVY01002672.1:0-57483 GCA_013436015.1 Rhipicephalus annulatus | reverse complement strand
TCAAGACCAGCAACTGTGTTAACTCTAGGAGTCTGGAGGATGCAGTAACTGTAGAGACACTTAGGAGAAGTTTCCATCTCTGTTGACATGGAACGACTCCACTTTCTCTTTAGCAGCAGATACTACTTCACTGGCTAGTTTGTTCGGATTGACTTTCCCGAACGAGGCGCTAAGGTCTGTCAGCTTGAAAATTACGGGTATCCTCGCTGATGGGGCTTTCTTGTACGTGACTGTTGTGAAAGGCATGTCTTCTTCTACATCACAGTTCATTCCGCTGTGTCGATGATTGTTGTATCCCTGTAATCCTCTTGATTATCAGTTCGCGCCTTCTTCGGAGTAGTAACACACTCGTCATTGGCGTTAGGTGGCGTCGAGGGGCCCTCACAGTCCTCCTCGGGTCTGCGAAACACGGAATTATCTTGCTGTTCGGACGCATTCATGACTTCGTCTTCATCTGATGGGCGTCGAGAAAAATGACCGCCACCACTAGCCGAAGCTTTCGGACGTCGTGCCACCCTAACATAAGGCTCCGGTGCATTGGAGACGTGGTGCCTGGTGCACCACGAAGGTGGTGGCCGAATCTTCGCAGTAAGATGCAGAAGACGAGTAAGAAAACTTACAAAATTGGCGAAAAAACAGCAGCGCTAGGAAACTCACGCCCAATAATTCTTCCTTCGTCACTCTATCTTCCTCGTCCTCTATTCCTTCTCCGCGAAATGGTTCAGGTTCGCTCTCTCGCCGAAGTGGGGTCAGCAGGTTCGTTAGTGGTGCTCTCTGTTGAAGGGTCCCTGCAGGTCGGAGGCTGGTACTGACATTGCTGATCAAATTCGCACAGCGCCCAAGCAGCAACAAGGCGGCACAGAAACTTTCCCGAGAATTCCAGGCTACTGAACTCTTTGCTGGTATTGTATAAACTGCGACCTCACTAGAGCGCTAACCAAACGGCCCTAAACAATACTCTATGGCAACGCCCCTCACGTCTTGAAGACATTATTCCTCAAGTACATCTCATTCAAGACGCAAGCCGCCTATAGCTTCGAGGCAAATGGCGAGTGCGAAGGTCGGGAAACTCAACCGGGAAATTGGAGGTAGATATTCCGTACAGTGGCTTTTACTCAGCTTTCTCTGTTAAAACAGCTCGCCAATTGTTGGTTCACTTCGAGCGCAAAAGGTATATATTAGGAAAACAAAATCAAATAACTAAACAGCCTAATGTGTGCTTCTTCATGATGAGAACACTTACGATTTGTAACAAAATTTTCGTATTTCTTGTTTATCGGCAAATGAATAAGCTTTACAAAATGAAAATCCTTTCATTTTGTAAAAACATTCTTGTTCTGCGGTTCTACCAGGACGTCTCTTGACGCACCCATTTCAGAGAAACTCGGGGGGGACGCCGCATTAACAATTTTCGAGGCATCAGAGTTTGGCTGAGGGTCAAAGGGATAACCTGTCCGTTGCACTCATTGGCGGTAACATTTGTTCTGCGGCACGTTCCCAAACGGACACACAAACATACCTACGTCTTTTTCCTCCATGTATGTCCATGGCCTCGGAGATGGCGGGTGCGCGGCTGCTTTTTCTCCGGCCGTCCCGATCGCATAGAGAGAGCGTGTTTCGAGAGTTGGTTGGCGCCCGCTCTTTTCTCCACACCGTGGCGCTTCTTCGTATGGTCAAAAAGGCTGCCATGCTGTTGGCGAAGCTTGCATGTGGCTAGATAAAAAAATGGCTTTGCATCTTTATATAACTTCGTGCTCATTTGGGAATGTCGGGCCAAGTTACAAGAGCAAGCAAAGTCAATGCTTGGGAGTATATATTCTCAAATTGGCTTTTTAAATGCGAAGCATTTCTTACGAGCTTCGGCGACTTTGAGCGTATCTTTCTATCTATCTATCTATCTATCTATCCGCCTATGACTTTTAGCCCTCCTGGCCATTTGAATAAAGGTGTCGGTACCAAACTTGGTACGGCATAACATGACTGTATGAAGAACGTATTTGACTAGTCATAACAAGAAAATTGATACGTATGTCAAAAATGTCATGACACACATTTCATAATCCTGCTGCTCTTGCGGTGGTTTTGTTCCCATGGCATGTTTCAGAACTCGTATGGTACGACACGATTGCATGGCGAACACAAGCAACAGACGCTAACATGAAAATCATGACATGCGTGTCACGTAACAACATGACTAAATGCCACGCTCATGATGCGCTCGCGGGCGTTTCGCTTGAATAACATATACCAAGTTTGGTAGTATGGTACGTGAATGGATGACGAAGGTATGGGACTGGTGTAAACATAATCACGAGATGCTTGTCATGAAACAACATGACTACATGCTACCTCATAATGCGCTTGTGACCGTTTCACTAGCTTCACATGTACCAAACTGGGTATTACGCGACGCGAACGGGCGACATATGTAAATGACACATTCAAACATGATAACCACGGCATGCATGCCATGTAACAACATGACTACATGGCACACTCATGATGCACTTGCGGCGTTTCGCTACAGCTTCACATATGTGACGCCAATGGATGACGAAGGCATGTGAGGGGTGCAAACATCATAATCATAAGATGTGTGTCATGTGAGAACATGACTACATGCCACAGTCAACGTGCCATACATTTCGACGTCACGTGGTATACGTGCTCTCGGGCGTTGCATTTCGTGGCGTCACGCCGCGTTGCCACGCTGGGCGCTGGTCCTGCCACATACTCGCAGGCACGCGCCATGCTGCGTTACTTTGACGCACGCGTGTGTCAGCGCATACGGCGTCCCTCCGTTACAAAAGAGAATAAGCAGTGTTGTCTCGGAAATGCAGCCGCGAAATGCCTCATGGCGCATTTCGCGCCGGTGGCCGTCAGGCCGCACCGATGAACGCTGATCGCGCCTGGCGTCAACTATAGAGTGCTCGCGTTGTGCTAACGTAGCGTCGCTGTGCCCAGCGTGCCCGCGCGTCAACTTTACAGTGGAGTATATTGGCCCATTCATGATGCGCTTGCGGCCGTTTTGCTAGCTCCACATATAGCAAATTTGGGGTTACGTTAAGTCAGTGGATGACAAAATATATGACTGGTGCAAATATGATAATTCTGACCCACGTGTTATATAAGAACATAACAGCATACTAGGCTCATAGCGTGTTCGCGGCCGTTTCACAGCTCCACATATACTAAATTTTGTATCATGTGACGTGAACAGACGACGAAGGTCAACAACACATTCAAAGATGATAATCACGACACGGAAGTCATGTACGGCATCAATTACCTCAGCCTCGTAACGTTGTGCTGATTTTAAAGTGACATACCAAGATTTCTCATTCGTGCTTCGCATATCATCGATTCCCACTGTACGTGGGATCTGCCAGCTTTTTTGCTACATATTCGCGTGGCCCATATTAGAGAACTTATAATTGCGATGCCCCTGCAAGAAATCTGGATGTGATGGAAACATATTGTACTTCGAAATTTGCTGGCTGTATAGCATGGAGGGCACTGCCAAAAAAATGCCATACCGATCAACAAGCGAAGTCAGCAGAGTGCCACATTCTGCGCTCACGGGTTACATTCGACTAAAAGGGTTGCGTTTTCTTTCCTTTCATGTTTCTCATTGTGCGCCATTGCAAGAATCCTCCCACCGAGCCGCAAAATCAGGATAGAGAAGGATCGAGGGTGCAGGCTGTCGCCATGCGTCTAGACTATGACTAGACTGAACATCACCGGTTCTGTGACCACCACGGGCTGGTTACAGGCACGTTTTGGTGACTTATGGTCGCCCATTCGCACTTTGACTTTTACGGTGTTCTGTGGATACGTTGGGAAATGTAAGAACAAACATCAAAATGTTTGCTTCTTCAAGAAGTCTGCAAACGCGTTCGAGTTTCATGTACCTGGTATGAAACATGCAATCTTACGTAGCAGTGACAATTTTCACTTTTTTCTTTCTTTGGTTGTCTACCTCGGTGAATGCTTGATTTTTATTCGAATTACGTTGTTATACTACATGTGCGACCTTGATTTGAATATATCTGAGAGTCAGTAAGTGAACACGACACCGATATTGTCATTGTGCTAAAAACATTGTCAAAATTTAGATGACAAAAAAGGAGACGATGATAACTCGGGCACTTTCACTGTGAAAGACGTAGGAAGTAAATGTAGGTGGGCTAATCGAATTCTTGTACAATATTCCAGCCAAATTACTTCTCATGTACGTCCCTATTTCAATACCAATACCAGGGCACTCATTTGTATACAGCTGATCTGCGCTTCGTTGAGCAGCTCATAAATATCTGTACACGACATAATTGTAAAATGACGATTCAGGATAGGAGAGCCATACGGTTCAACGACAATAATTAGCCCAGTTTTCCCCCATACAAGTTTTAAGAAAGCAGGAATACTACAATGCATCTAGATTTTTCAACTCTAGGTACTTAACACCAAGACAATAAAGACGGTAAAAAACAAATAACACTGCCAAGGACAAAGTGATACCTCCTTAAATTTAACCATCAGGAAAATGCAGCAGTTGTCATGCATTTTTTTGTAAATTGGACCAACTAAAAGGAGAAAACAAAACTTTCCTTCAGTTCCGCCAGAAGATTCTGGCGTTGATTGTTGCTCGTATGCGTAAAAAATCAGAGCATGTGTACGAAGTGCATGATGATGAGTGCAGCGAAGCATTCGTCCGCCGATCCGTCCGTGTGCACGTTCGTTATTGCATGTGTACTTGCGTCCGATCGCGTTCGAGAATGCAGACGGTGCATGGGTAACACCGACGAGACGCGAGCCAAGGGAGCCGAACGCAAGCGTCTTCAACGCGCCCGCCGCTCTGTTCCGTCCATGCCCCACCAACGAACCGCCCACGTACGGCGACTATTCACTAGTTTCGTCACCTCTAGCTGGCACATAGGGTGGTTCAATATGGCGCCCTCAGAGAGTATCAGAATCAATAACCACATGGCCGGCGTGCACTTCAGTGTTTTTGTTTTTTTTTTTCTCTGCGATGGTTCTACCGTTTTCGCAATGGGCGATACGAAATACCTTACTGTTATTGAGTGCTCTATGCGTGTGTGCCGCGGTAGTGGGGTGGTTAAGATGTTCTGCTCTGAGGCAAACTTCACGCGTTCGGTCCCGGCCGTGGTGGTTGCCTTGCGATAGAGGTGGAATGCTAGAGGCTGAGTGCCGTGCGATGTAAGTGCACGTTGCCCTCCACTAACGGCGCGCCTCACGATCATTGTGTGGTTCGGCATCTGAAACCCCGAATAGTGTTATGCCACTCTTTACTTCCTTTCGTGTATTTCGCGTGTATTTACTGATGTAGTATTTCGCCCTAATTATCACAATGCCAATATTATTGGCGCATATTTAACAAGAAAAAATAATGGGCCACAATACTAGCATTCATTTATATTCGCTTGTGCAGTTGTTTGTCGTTTGATGGGTAGACTCCGGACATTAATTCAGTGCTACGTTGGCTTTGTGCTAGTTTGGTTTTCAGGGCTGTTGTAGTTGCAAAGCAGCTAATTCACAACGCTACAAGCACATTTTCGCAATGTGCATGCAGTGACTTCTCGTAACAGGCAAGTTCAAAGACCTTTACACTAATGAGTATACTATCAATTTTTAATATGGATATCTTTCTGCTACTGCACGCAATCAAACTTTCACCACATGCATTCTCAGGCAAGACCTATATCAGTTTATTTAAACTGAAGCCAAAGGTGCTGCATTTTTGCAAATGGCAAACTTGGAGCTTCACCTACACCGCATCTCATTAAATATATATATACATATATATATTCCAAGATCGGTAGCTGTTTTGTAAGTTCCGTGCAATAGTCACCGCGTACATGTTCTAAACACCACTTTATTGGGTATGTGTCATCAGATGAACTATATAATATTACATGATAATGCCGCTATCATACGGACACATTTTCTGGTGCGTTGTACAAACCATGAGAACGACTCACCGAGGCACGAGCACGTTCCGCTGCTGTTTGCGTTCGTGATAGGTTCTTGTCGTGAGATCGCTGAGGCAATCGTTCAGAAGGCACAGCTGGTTATCGTAGTCGCTTCCTTGCAGGCTTTCATATCGGCGGGTCTGCGTGCAAAAACACTAGGCTTGCACGAATATTCGAATGCTTCGTGCATTCGAACGAATAGTTGATTATTCAAATTCACTTCGATTCGAATTTGAATTGTTGAAAATTTTCAAGTATTCGCAATGAACGAATAGGTGCATATTATTCTGCATATAACTACATGTAGGAGTGTTTCCACTGCAGTGTAGGAGTGCTATACTGTAAAAGCACCTATCCAAAAAAAATCTGTCTGGCGCAAAGCCCCTCTTCAAATTCAGAGGCCCTGCAACAATCATTGAGCATAGTCAGGAAACGCTGTCGAACGGTAGTCGAGGCTACCGAGAAAAGGCGAGGCAAATATTATAGCGCAGCACGTCGCCTGCTATTGACAATAATATTTCAAAGTCAGCTAAAAATTGCTTCCCTCTGTAAATGATGCCACATGCTCAAAAATCAATCGTAGTAGGCCACCTATCAGCCATTGGCTGATGCGAGCATGGCACGCTCGGTCGTTGCTAGGGCTGCCGCGGGAGGCCGCCACTTGTCTACGCATACATGCGAGATCGCAATGAAAAGTGAAGCATCCTGAAAGGAAAAAAGTGCTCAAGGTCATGAGGTGCCCATGACTCATTTTGTTCCTTTATACTATGCCTTCCTGCTTAGCTTCCAGCGCTTTCCTCGAGACGAGAAAATGCAATTGCAGCCTGCAACAATTCTTCGCAACTCCGCTCGTGCTGGACGGATTCTAAAAATGTTTGTGGCGGTGAGCTTGTGAGGGGATAAGCTTCTTCAGTGAATCCATTCCGTGGCTACTTTAAAAAATGTTGCAGAGCTCATTTAATGAACAAATTATCTTCAAATGAATTCATTATTTTATGAAGCTTAAAATCTCGTTAAGACATTTCATGTGCTCTTGAGTATAAAAAAATTCGAAATGCTACCGATTTTGCAGGTTATCACTCGCGTCTTTCAGAAAGTCAAAACCCTGCTATTGCTCAAAGTTGTTTTAACTTCCCTCGAACAAAAAATTGTTATTTGCACGGAGGCACTATATCACTTTTAAGAAATATTGGCATGTACATAGGTTATAATAAATATGCCCATTTTTCTTTATATACCACATATACTATTCGAATTTGATTGATAATTATTCGACCAAAATCACTATCCGCTTCTTAATTCCCTTCGAACCTAAAATTCACTATTCACACAAACCTAAAAAACACAAATTACAGCGTCACCAGCGAATCTTCCTTCCAGAAATAGCTTTAAAACGTCAGTCTTTTTCACAACAAAAGACGCCTAGTGCATATTTCAAAAACTGTTACGTCTTTCTGAAGTACAAGCCAAGAGCTAGGCCTCTCGTTTCCGCTACGCTGGCCACAAGTAGCGGCTAGAGCTCGTTCAAGTGATGGTATACGGATGCAGGGCTCTGACCAGGCGAGATGTAACGGTGACCATAAATTGCGGCTTGGCTTAAGCAAACCCTTAAGCAATGTTCTATAAAGGCCACAGCAATGTTAGTGATATTGCAACACGCTGTCGCAAGCTTTGATTTTTTTTAATGAACGCCTCAATTGCCATCAGAAAAATAATAAGGCATGCACACAACTTAGATATTCTCATTTTCTTACCTACTTCACTCAAGAAGCAGTTGGTGTTGACAGAGTGCGCACGGCTGTCTCTCATCGGCATCGTGAGCGACTTGCCGAATCTCAACTCCACAATCCATTGTTTTTGCCACGCTGCATATCTTGGGAAGGCGTGGAGGCTGACCCTTGTGGATGCTTCATTTTTACACTGGGGCACGCAGCAGGTACGACTGCTTTTGAAGCCTCTTGAAGGCAGTCTACGGAACTTGCGGATCCAGGAGACTGAGAGAGCCTCAGAGAGGCACTCGTTCGCACACTCAGGCAAAGGGCGTGCTGCAGCCGATCAGAGGGTTGCGGCACTTCGGAGAGTAGCTGCAGAGTAACGGAATCTTGGAAATGAGACGAGAAATGGTCATTCATTTCCTTTGCCTTCTTTTGTATCTCTTCTTCTTTCGGTTACGCGTGACTTGTGACAAGGTTAGACAATAAGAATCTTCGCCCCTAAAAAAATCATTCACTCCCAGGAATCGCGTTTGCTTTGCTGTCAACCATAGTCTCCGCCGCAGCCTGCATCCGCGCCCTCTCGCGGTAGCCGGGCGCGCGAGGCGATACTCGTTTATTTTGCTGCAGAGCGCGGTGATTGGGACGACCGGAGAGGAACACGCCACGCGGCCGCCATCTCGGAGTCCATGGTATGATTTCCGGTCGGCGATCACCTTTTTGCGGGGAGAAGGAAGTGCGGAACTGTGTTTGTCATTACTCTCATCTACGCGCCACTTCGCTTCGCCTTCCTGTGTAGTCTGCCCCGAAGGAGATGAGACCGGGTGGCCGCGACGGCGTCTTCATTTTTTTTATCTACGATAGCCTTTCTTATGGACCTTCGACGGAAAAATTTTTGTCTGTCTCTCTGTCTGTGTTTAGAAAAAATGTTTAAATATTTTGAGTACTTCGTACTCAACCATAGAGTAACATAGTAAACCTAAAGTGCAGACACACCTATTGAACTTTGCGGCCCACTTGAATGCTAGCACTCCTAGCGGCCGGCATTAAGTGTGCACCATATTCCTTTTACGTTCGTTTCATCGCGTATGATTTCAGTTTCGGTTTTAATGTTTTTTTTTTCATGAATTTCAGGTGTTTCCTTCGTTTTAGGTTCTTGAAAATGTATTTGTTAGCATGAATTTTGAGGGGTTCATGGTGTCAGGCATGTCTATCACAAATACATGTACATTTTGGCAGTTTTTGTTTAAGAAAAAAGTAGTGACATTTTGATAATGTATCAAGTAATCTCTTTATTCAGATACCACTTTCAAAAAGAAAAAAAGCAGGAATTAGTGAAAAAGATCTCTTCGAGATAATGTATCACCTCGCTGCAGATACTTTGCATAAAATCATGGATAACGATGCATATACGCAGAAAGTAAAAGCTATAATGTGCGTGTAAAATAATATCATTGCTGTAATCAAAAGAATGGCAATCTGGCATTGTGTAACTTCTAACAAAAGTACACAGTATCGGTCATCACTGTCGATAAATGAGCTAGGTTAGAGAAAGCAGAATAAACAGTTGTGTTCCATATTTCGACGACATTGGATTCATTGTCAACACATTCTTTTTAACATATGTGTTAACATGAAGTGTTATTTTGGAAGAGTTATTACAATAAATACACTTTTGATGTAACATTTACTGGGAACAAGCTTAGAAGAAATGAACGCCATAATTGAAACTTAGTGATAATTCTTTTAGGTAGCGCAAAGACATTCTTCAGAACGTGAAGATATTGTTGCAATGTTGATCTTTCCTGCAAAAATGCGCTCACAGGAAAGAGCAACGCAACACATCTTGCTCTCCGTACTACACAGTATAACAGTAACGAAATATTAACGAAGACACACCACAGTTAAAAAAAAAATTTCAAAATAAAAATTTGCTATTTTTGTGCGCCTAGAGCAATTTTGTGTTCTGAAACGTACTTGTATTTATTTAGGAAACTGTAGCCTCGGCCGTTATTTACTTCCATGTAGGGCTGCCTCAGTTGTACCGAGAACAATTAACGGTACATCTTTTTGTATTCACCTCCTTTTGCACTTCCTCTGAATTGAGCCTATTCTTAACGAATTACACTAAGCGCTATTCAATTACGTGGGCACTGTTAGTTAAAAATTATGTCAGGCATATGTATTAAAAAGACCCCAGGTACATGGCGTCCTGATTCCCTCCGTGACAAGGGAAAAAGCACTAAAGAAAACGAATGAATGAAGGTGTAGCTATTTCTTTTAGACGCAATGAAGTGAGTGAACTGATCACGAGATCATAAAAAGCAACAAGGGTGCCCTTGGAAGTATTTATAGGAAATGCAGATAAGAAATTAGGGGTGAAGTGATTAAAAAAAACGTTTATTGCATGTGAAGGCAAAAAATTTTCGAGCCGCTTTCATGACGAATAGAATAGCTTCAACCTTTGCAGAATGGAAATCGTTAAAAATAATAAAGTCAGTGTTTTACATATGCCCAAACACACGACAAGATTATGAGAGACGCCTTAGTGGTACTGAACCATTTCCCCTCCATTGAAGTGCGACCGGAACGGGACTCGCGACTTTCAGATCAGCAGCCGATCGAGCACCCTAACCACAACTGCACCGTGGCAGACTAATGGAATTTTTTCAACGGTGGCATGTTTTGAACGAAATTCACGCTTTCAATTTTTCTGCCTGCCTGCAATCCGTTGAGGCATGAAACCAAAGTTTGTCCAAGTTTCTGTTAACGAAACAGACGTGCCAGTTAAGACGTACTCTGCAAAACATTAAGAGGATTTTTTTTTCCACAAGGCTCAGAACAAAACCGGAATAAAGTGACTTCAGACAGGATCTGGAACAATGCAGCGCATATACCTTGCTTATGCGCCACGCTCAATATGATAGCGAGGAAATGATGTTCGAGCTGTTGAATGTAGTTGAAGGCTTCCTCCAAAGGTACAACTATGTCGCCAAAAATCCTACCGGGCACGTGGTATGGTTTGATCCTCAGAAAGTATTGATGACTTTTGGTGACATTGCCAGATTCATTTTTCCATAGCGCAGCACAATCGCAACTTTGCGTTTGCTTCTCCAGAAAATTTTTGATCAGGTAATCAACAACGCAGTACGTAGAAGAGTCGTCCATTGGATTCGAATAAATGTTTGAACCCAGTTCTGATATTTCTTCCGAATGAGGAAGGTTGTCATGATGTACAGGTTGCACATAGACCGCAAAGGATTTGTCTTCCGGAGAAAAGTTAGAGAGTACCTTTAGAAAAGTATTGTTATCTTCTTCTACATTACCTCCAGCGGATAATTTAAATAGCCTCTTAATCATGATGTGCTTGAGCCCACTGGTGGATTGCAGCACATTTGGGTTGACGTTGCAGCCATGCATCTGCCTAAGAGTTCCAAAGATGTTTTAGAGTGGATCCTGTTGCAGGCGGCGCGTCATCAAGAAAGAAAAGTAAAAAAATTGTTGAAATGTCTTCTCATAGCATTAGAACACCCACATTGGTAATTTGCCAACTTTTGATTGTATGTGGCTGCCTTCTTCCATCGAATTTCCACTGTGCGATCCAAGGGATTTTAGAGAGGAACTCGGTTATTTCAGTGTTCCTTTTGCGTATGGCATACCGCAACTTCTGTTCAGTTTTCTTGGACTTAGAGCTTTTGAGGAAATCAAAAATGTTTATCAACTTTTACGCAGAAGTATGCCGTTGCTTCAGGAAGTTGGCGGGCGTATACCAACGCCATGATGGCAACACACACTGACGCACTCAGCACCTCTGTAGCTCGTTTTACCTTCATGTTACTGAAAGCTTTTTTGAAAAATGTGTCTTTCTGCTAGTTTAATTCGGTGCAAATCGTAATCTTATCTCGTGGTTTGAGTGATATAGTTGTACAATATATTTGTATGACCAATCTATAATTTCTGTGCCAATGGTCAGACTATGCCCCTGCAGGTTATTTCTCGTGGTCTTAATGAAATGTGGCACAACAAAATCCAATAAATTTGCTCCCCATGCGCCATAAAAAAGGGTTTCTCAGCTGTTACAACCAATTGGTTTGCAACACTTACATTGGTAGCTTCTTGGTCACACACTACGGCTTTCACAATATATCCAGCTTTCTTAAGCTCTTTGATCAGTTTTAGGGGGGTATTTTTAATCATGGAACGTGATGCCGAAGTATGGCCAACAGTGTAAGCAATCGTCTCTACATACTTTCTAGATACCGGAGGGAACAAAAACCAATGCGCGGCCATCTATTGAAAACGTTCTTTCGCTGCCATTGTCGGTAAACCCATGTACATTATCCTGGGCGGCATTATAAGACAGGTTTTTCTTAAGCATGATTTCGTTGAATATGAACGTGAAAACGCGACCTTGCCTATTCAAAGAATTTGCTTTCGACGCTATGGCCTGCAATATGCCAGACATGATCCCTGGAGTCATTTTAACGCTTGACAGCCACCTCCGTAATTATCGTTGAGAGGGCAAAGTAATGTGTTTTTATAAGAAGGGGTATGCCTTTGGGCCATGAAAATGTAAACGTAAAACAAATTTCTTTAGCCGTAGAGAAAAACTTCTGCCCTTAGTCTTTAAGTTGACATGCGTGGCTATTAAAGTGTATACATCTCCTGTCACAAAAGGTCGCAGTGTCTTCAGGTCATCTGACGCAGTTCGGGGCATCTGCTCCTGTTGCTTTTTCGGGCGCTTTATGGTTTTCTTGTACTTGGATAGTTTTGCTTGAAGACGCCTGATGATATCGGACCGTCGTTGGGCCGTCCTCTGTACAGCAGTCCTTAAGAGTGGACCTGTAAAAAGAAAAAAAACGTCCGTAAAACAAATGAACGAAAACCTTAAACGTTTACCTCGCGCAACACGGCTAGCTTCACACAACGTGAATATAAAGGAACACCGCCAGATTTGTAAGAGTGGACTCCGCAAATGATGCTTTTGACTATTAAAGAATCGTAGGCCAAAACTGAATGTCAATCTCGCTACTCATTCGACAGGGGCATCATCCGGGCCACGGCATGCGTCTGAAAATTAACGATTTCGGAGGAACGTTTACAACACTTGGTACACCTTCATATGCTTGGCGATACAAGAGAATAAGACGATAACCACCCGTTACATGTGTATAGCCAAAAACCGTCTTGTGCGTTTCCGCAGAGCTGATTTGCAACGTTTAGCAATATATACAGCATGTAATTCACTCACAAGTGTCTGCTTGGCCAGGATGGTTACCAGAGCAATCTTCGAGCTGCGACACGGCAGGGCATCGTTGATCCAGTGTTTCTGCAAATTATTGGTGCTTTTAGAGTGCTGTTTCTCCATTACAAATATGTCACGAACTGGAGTGTACACTCTATAACGAAACACACGAGAAATGAGCGGTGCAGACGTGGTGAAGGAGGAACACGAAGTTTAGCAAAACTGGAACAACCTCTCAATTTATACATGTATAAACGGGTTCGGTCTGGTACCGTCGCCTCTGTGCTCTAGCTATAATGAAATTGAAAATCTTGACTATTATCTTCTAACATGCCACTCTTTTAAAAATCAAAGAAAAAGTTCTTCGAAATTTAATTTTAAGAAACTAGGTTTTTCACATGGCACTCTGAACAATCTGTCCTTTGGGGCTGCCTCATTGAAATTTAGTGACAGGAACGTCTGCGGGGCCATCTGCGAATGCTTGTGTGATACAAGATTACCTTGTTGAGCCATTGATCAGCTCTCTTTCCTAACCAAACTTAAATTCATTATTTTATTACTACACTACATGAATTTATCCTACTAAAAAATTCTGTATTACGAATAATTTAAATATATTCGAAAAATCTCATTATCTCTCTTTTTTTTCATTCCATTTTTTTCATTGTGCAAAAATTGTCTAGTGATGTGAAAACAAAGTAATTATTTCTCCTTAACTTCCATAGTCCTACATTGTTCACTTGCATTACCTAACGGCTTTTTGGCCAATCCCACTTAGTGGGTAAGAGGCAGAAAAGAGGAACAAGCAGGCAAGCAAGCTTCGGGCCAACATACACATCATGCCCACTGCCTTACAGCTGTGTCCTACAGGCGTTCTGGTTCCTGAGGCGCCTCACAATTTGTCAATTGTTTAGAAATCCTGGGTATGAATGGTTTCATGTTTTACAGCGACCCTTAACTAAGTCACTTGTTCACAAATTATGCCGTATTAGTCGCTTTAACTACTTTTGCAGTAAAGGTGCCATATCTAGTGTCCTAATGTGCCTAAAATTCGTATTCGACATTTAATCTCTGCTGTGTCAATGAATTCGCGTTTTTTTTATTTGAGATATTTATTTTCGAAATAAATGTTTTAATGTCATATACGAACCTCGATATTTAGGTCGATACTTAGTCACAGATCATTACACGTATAATTTGACAAAGCCTCATGGCCAGTCAATAGTATCAAGTACCTGGAATCACGTGGAATCTTGAAGAACTTCACGGCGGCATTCTTGGTGGTCTTTCTATTGTTGCCGCACCGTACAACGCAGCAGTAGTTGCCGTACGACATCGCTCAACTTGATGGCGCGTACCTGTTGAATAGAAAAAGGTGTAGAAACTTAAATATATTCGCGAATTTATACATGACTAAACACAGAATGCGTGTTGGCCCATCGCACTGATTTTGTACTTGACAAACCACGGCGATGTATTGGTGGCCGATCTTCTTATTTCATATGGGTGTCTATTTATCGCAATGCTATTACAAGACTAGATGCCTTTAGTGCTTGTCCACAAGTACGTTGCCTTATTATGGTACGAAATTACGAAGTTTCTATGCGAGCAAATTATAAGGCTTCATGTTTGTGTAACTGTTTACAGTACGGCGAAACATTGTAAATGGAGTGCGCGCCCAGCAAGTTGCAAAGAACGCGCTCAGTTGTGCGAGGTCCATTTTTTTTCTCTGAAAAATTTGTTTCCACTTTGCTGTATATCTCAATTGCGTTACATTTTTTTTATCGTCGGCATGCCGCCTTCAGTTAGCTCCACTGTTTTTTTTTTCTAACACCTACTTCAATCATCAAGATGGGCCGCCGACCCGTGTGATATTAGAGCTGACACGTCACATTTCCAGCACCAAAGCAGAGCTGACCCAGAACTAAAAAAGCTTGGCGCTTACAACCACTGATAACAACACCGAAATTTCGGCAAAACGGGTTAACGATATTGCGTTAAAATACACCGCACCGCCGAACAATGCTACGGCTATTCGGCCTAAAATAAGGAGAGAAATCATATCTATGCGCAACGCTTGCAGGCGCCGCGCAATCGGAATTTAGGAGGAATGAACTACGTGTTCGGGTTGTTTTTTTTTTACATTTTGATGTTTTAGGAGGCAACGTCAACCTCCTCACCCCATATGTTCGCAGGCGCAGCGCAGAGAAGCTGAGAGGAGGAGGTCACGCTGTCTCTATTGGCTGTTACATATGACGCCACGATGTCACACGCTCCTGTGGCCAATAACAGTATACGTCGTGACCGTTTGGATGTGATGGGTTTGAACTTCACCTAGTGGCGGTTAGCCGGGCCCGACTCCTACGTCTGAGCGAAGCTTGGTGTTGCGCGGCAGTGTACTTTTCGGTCTCGTGTGGTCACGGGCTGACGAGGAGCTAACTTGATTTACACGACCGGTACTTCAGTATCGCTCGCTTCACTTCGCTGCTTGCAATACAGAACCATGTGGAATTGACTGTGAATTGTTATAATGCGCGCGTCTCTTTTTCTGTGTGCAAGATGTGTTCGCGGCATCGGTCATCGTACGCTTGTTTTGGCCGCCGATAGAGTTGCCCGCAGTCATTATTTTATTTGCCGATTATTGCTGCCCTGAGTATACCTTCTCTCAGTGCGATGAATGAAGAAAGACGAGCGCAGAGCTTGGTGTGTGAGGAGCTTTTTTGTGATTTCAATGCGTGTGTTGTGCCAGGGATAATTCATGCTCAGAAGCCATCCTGTGAGTAATACATTAGCGCGCCCACAGTGGCTGATTGAAACTTCCGTTGGGAGAAAAAACAACAACAAAAGAACAGGGGGGTTGCAAAATTTAACCTGCTCGTTGATCTTGTGTGTACTATTCTTTTAATTGTTTCATCTTTTCTGGTCGTTATGGCGGGAAACAGCTGGGGGCACATGCTATTTCGCCACCCCCGCGTTGAAAGCGGGCTTTTACATTTCGGGGCTTTTTAGTTACATTTATAGTTGCTTTCTTTGGGGGGGGGGGGGGTGTTAACTGTGCCTTTATGAAGAGAGGTTAATAATTCCGGTCATTTTATTTTAGTCCTATAAGTTCTTTTTTGTAATTCTCTAACGCCCCCTTCTCTCTAGCGGTACATTACATATGTCATGGAGAAAATTAAACCTCGCACCAGCTCGCACTGAGGTTATCGACATTTGCTGCCCGGAAGGCGTCAGGAATTTTGACGCAGCTGTGCTTAACCTCACGGCCAGATGTGGCCGGCGGTCGGGTGCGCTAGAAATTTTCAAGAACACTACTTGCCTGTGTGCAAATGGAAATTTTCAAGAACATTATTTGCCTGTGTGAAAAATTGGCAAAAATGTCGAAGATGGGAATGTGAAGTGCCTGTTCGCTTGGTGTCAGTTCGGGGGTTTGGTCGGTATGACGGCATTGAGGCTCTAGCTGTATTTGCACACTATCTCGAAACTGCTCGCTTACGCAGCTGCCGGCTTTCGCCCTTCCTCAGTACTGCACAATCAATTACTTTTTAATCCTTTTCTTTCAGCTTCATGCTCCCTTGCTCGGTCTAAAAAACTAGTCGCGTTGTAGCGTCTCCTGCGCAGGAATGATATTTAAAGGCGGTCAGATTGAGGGTTCTTCATCATGATGTTCCACCACCTTTACTCTCGCATGAGATTTTCGTGAATACCGTATATAGTTTGTGGGGGTGCCGACACCCCCCCCCCTGTAAACTTGTCTGCGCCGCGTGGCGCACGTGTCTCGCCCCAAGGCTTCATTTCGGTGGTGACCACCGCCGGGCGATAGATGGCGTTGTGTTCGCTTTGAGTACCATTGTTGGTAGAGTCGTAGCGCCGGCGGTGGCCCCTGGCGGAAGGGAGGCCTTGGTGGCGGGCGAGCGATTAGCGAGGCTCTTCGGCGCGTGGCGGCTGCCGCGAACGGTTGTCTGTCGCGTGGGCCTCCCGGTGCTCGGCACCGCGGGCTTCGCGCCGGGGTCCCACGTGGAAGGTCAGGCGTTGGCGACGCCGCCTTGGGTATGTGCTAGTGTGTTGGGTGTGTTAGTGTGTTTTTATCATGTTATTGTGTGTTTAGTGTGCCCCACGTTGGGCGCCAGTGTGGGGTCTCGGCGAGGCGAACGAGCGCATCGCCGCGCGATGCTCTTGGAGTGAACGGACACAGTGGACACGGTCGGTACAACGCACACAACATACATACTTTTATCAACTAATTTAGACGACGATATCGTCCGCCGAATGATACACCAATTTCAACTAACACGCTACCATACAAACAACATAACGCAGTGACACACTAAACACACAATAACACGATAAACACACACTAACACACCCAACACTAACACATACCCAAGGCGGCGTCGCCAACGCCTGACCTTCCACGTGGGACCCCGGCGCGAAGCCCGCGGTGCCGAGCACCGGGGGGCCCACGCGACAGACAACCGTCCGCGGCAGCCGCCACGCGCAGAAGAGACTCGCTAAACGCTCGCCCGCCACCAAGGCCTTCTTCCGCCAGGGGCCACCGCCGGCGCTACCACTCTACCAACAGTGGTAGTCAAAGCGACCACAACGCCATCTATCGCCCGGCGGTGGTCACCACCGAAACAAAGCCTTGGGGCGAGACACGTGCGCCACGCGGCGCAGACAACTTTACAGGGGGGTGTCAGCACCCCCACATTCCCCCAACCTTAAATCAAACCATATCCCGGAATAAAAAATTAGCTACACAAGCTTTAACAAAAAAAAATGATATCGCACGACCATAATGTCCTTGCACCACGACACCGCCGCTGGTCGACACTGCTGCACTGTCCGGCTAGACTTCACCTGAGTACCGGCCCCGCAACAGCAACGTTGCCGTCGGCGCGACGATCCGTCGCTTGCGCCGACACGTCTTCCAGTTGCGACCAGCACTCGCGAGGGCGCCGGACTGCAGGCAGTTGTGCCGACCGTGTCCGCTGTGTCCGTTCACTCCAAGAGCGTGGCGTGGCGATGCGCGCGTTCGCCTCGCCGCGCGGAGACCCCACACTGGCTGCCCAACGTGGGGCTCTTGGAGTATCGGATGACAGTTTTTGCGGTTCGGTACAGGGATTTTGTTAGAGCCGGAGTAGAGTAGGCCTAGGGGGGACTTCTTTGCTAGCGTCGGTGGTGTGCTTTGTTGAGAAGCGAGGAGATTGGTTTTGTAACGTGTTTCAGTTGGTCGGCAGGTTGACTTTCTATTTATTTTTTTTTGCTCGCAAGTGTTATTTTTTTGTTGTTAGTTTTCAAAAACGTTGTTGAATTAGGACGAGAGCCATGCGGTCCGCATCCTGGGGTGAGCAAGGCCTAGAGCACGTGGTTTGTAGGCCAGGCCCGAAGCGAGTGAGTACGGAAGCCTCGTGGGTGGTCCGATTTTCTGTGAATAGCTTCTTCTATCTCTTTTGGCTCAGGGAGCCGGGCGTCGTTGCTGACTTGTATTGCGGCTCGACGCCGAGGCGTCGTGACACCGCCCGGGGCGGTGGACGCCGGTCGCTCGGTAAGCTGCTGTGTGCGACGAGCGATAGGGCCACCTCACAGATTGGACGTCTCCTCGCGGCTGCCTCTTCTGCGCCTAGGCTGGGTGCTGGGTCGATGCCGGTTGTTGCCGAGCGACTCATTAGGCCTAAGGCTCTACGCAGCCGCCTGTCGCACGTGGCACAACTAGGTGGATCGTGGCGTTGAGGTGTCGCGCTCCGCTTCCCTCACTTTTTTTTTCTTGTGAGCACGAGTTAGGAAAAGTGATTTTTGTTTTTTTTTTTTGATGGGCGTCTCGGCCGCCACCGATGTATTAGCTAGCAGTACTGACCACTGTACCACGTGGCCGAAAAGCCTGAAGCTCCCTCCCCTAGGCCGCGCTCCTTTGTTTCTTTCGAGTTTTGTTTTTTGTTGATGTATTCAGCGGGAGGGATGTCATCCACGGCCGGCTGTCCTGCACATCGTCAGCGTTGCTGGCCAGGAATGCGGTCGTGAGGTCGGGCGATGGAGATGCCTGGGACCTGCGCAACTGCCTGCAATCCGGTGCCCTCGCGAGTGCTGGTCGCAACCGGAAGACGTGTCGGCGCTAGCGACGGATCATCGCGCCGACGGCAACGTTGCTGTTGCGGGGCCGGTACTCGGGTGAAGTCTAGCCGGACAGTGCAGCAGTGTCGACCAGCGGCGGTGTCGTGGTGCAAGGACATTATGGTCGCGCGATATCATTTTTTTGTTAAAGCTTGTGTAGCTAATTTTTTATTCCGGGATATGGTTTGATTTAAGGTTGGGGGAATGTGGGGGTGCTGACACCCCCCTGTAAAGTTGTCTGCGCCGCGTGGCGCACGTGTCTCGCCCCAAGGCTTCATTTCGGTGGTGACCACCGCCGGGCGATAGATGGCGTTGTGGTCGCTTTGACTACCACTGTTGGTAGAGTGGTAGCGCCGGCGGTGGCCCCTGGCGGAAGGGAGGCCTTGGTGGCGGGCGAGCGTTTAGCGAGTCTCTTCTGCGCGTGGCGGCTGCGGCGGACGGTTGTCTGTCGCGTGGGCCCCCCGGTGCTCGGCACCGTGGGCTTCGCGCCGGGGTCCCACGTGGAAGGTCAGGCGTTGGCGACGCCGCCTTGGGTATGTGTTAGTGTTGGGTGTGTTAGTGTGTGTTTATCGTGTTATTGTGTGTTTAGTGTGTCACTGCGTTATGTTGTTTGTATGGTAGCGTGTTAGTTAAAATTGGTGTATCATTCGGCGGACGATATCGTCGTCTAAATTAGTTAATAAAAGTATGTATGTTGTGTGCGTTGTACCGACCGTGTCCACTGTGTCCGTTCACTCCAAGAGCGTCGCGCGGCGATGCGCTCGTTCGCCTCGCCGAGACCCCACAAGTTGTATGACGTTATGCGCTTGAAGGTTAGAATTTGCTAGAGATAATTTTATGTGCGCGGAAGTCTTAGGCATGCGCCGTACTCGGCGATGTGTTGCGTTTGTACTAATATATCTGGCAGCACTTCCCTGCATTCCTTCTATCCCCTCGTCAGAGGCCACTGCACGGAACTGTAATTGCAATTTGTAGACGCTTCTTCGCCTACATAACGCTTTGGTTATCTTACGCTGCGGTTACCTACATTACGCTTTGGTTATTTATGGCTATAGTAAACCATGTTACAGATGGAGGCAGTGGCAAGGCCTAGTAATCTCACATGGATTTAATGCCAACGCATTGACGTTAGCGTAGGATGCTGGTTTGTCGTAAGAAGGTCGTGATGTTAACCAGCATTTTTGTTCCACAAAATAGTTTACAACATGCTTTCTTGTTATTACACCTGATTCGTTGGTTTGAAGGTTTTCGATTGTTGGGATTGCTTTTTTTGGGTGACGTGGAAGCTCTTATGCGCACTGAAGCGCTTCTCAGCACATGACAAATTTTACTTTAAATAAACTTCCCACTACGTGCGTGTGACACAGGTACAAGTTGTGTGAGCTTAGTTCAATGTAAATTATTTTGCTTTGCTTACCTTTTCTTGTAACAGGTCTAAATATGGGCACCGCTGAAGCCGGAGAGCCAAAACTGGGTCAGCGTTACGCAGGTGATCCATGCCTAACTTGGGAGCAATGATCTGTATGTGGAGGCGCCGTAGCCATGTCAACCAATGTTCATTTTTAAGCAAAGAACTATTTATGCTGTATCATTATTGAGAATATTACTTCTCTTGTCTAAGTTATTTAAGCGAAACATCGTGAGCGATTATTTCACGTTTCCTTTTTATGTTTGCGCCGCCTAACAGATGGCAGGAACCCTACGAGCCTGGGCCGCGTAGGGCGGCCATTCACCACTCTTTACGTTTACTATGTTACTCTATGACTCAACAATGGGAGAGCGCTAAGCCGTCCCGCAAAAAGCACCACACAAAAAAGTGTGCACGCTTGTATAGGGGGAGGGAGGGGTAAAAAAGTGAGTAACGAAAAAGTGGGTAATATTTTACTGAGCTTCAAACAATTTACGCAAGCCCTTCACTTGACTTGTAGACCAAATTTGGCACGGAAGAAAAGATACTTATGAAATAATTTTTTTCACAAAGTTTGTACGCTTGTATAGGGGGGAGGGAGGGGTAGAAAAAGTGGGTAACGATTTAGAGTACTTCGTACTCTACTATGGGAGAGCTTAAAGCTGTCCCGTGGGCCTTAACGCCACACTAAAAAGAGACGAAAACTTCGCAATGCAATGGTGATGGGGGGTTTATAAAAAAGGGGGTAACGATTTAGAGTACAGGGTACTCTACTATGGGAGAGCTTAAAGCCGTCCCGAGAATGGCGGTGTACTATAGTGCTAGAAATGCAAAACGACACCAGCCCATAACTTAAACGGCCAACCTGATCCACAGCGCCCACCATTGTTGCTCGAGCTTGAGCAATCATACTTGTGCAATTATCAGTTTAAGAGCAACCATTTGCGCATACCTGAGGCACCATAACAACGCGTTTATATTCTGTACATGCGTCTTTTACTAGAAAATGCATACATAGGTAAATCTAAGGACCGTAGCGTTTATCACGCTGCGCTGACCATGATAGCACGTTCACACTGAGTATTCCGGCCGCCAAAAGTGCACCGAATCCGTTTCGGCGGTGGCGAGATCCGCCGAGACGGCCATGTCCGTGCCGATCGCTCTCGGACCAATTTTTGTGGCGTCTGCCGTCGAATCGGTCACCGCGGACCAAAAGGAGCTCTAGTCAAGGAATTTCGAAAAATGGCGGATAAGCCCTACTACCTTGTCATGTTGCAGTGCACTTAACTGACTATTATAACCTACGGGAGTTTAATCAATTATATGCCTACTTCACGTCCCTATTTAGTAGAAGAGGTGACCGAGCTTGTCGTTGGCGTGACCGAGCATGTTGGGGTCTTGCAAAGCGAGACCAGCGCCGTTGGCGACGGTGGTTTCTTTCTGCTAATCCTGCATTACAAGACAGCGATTTGCCAGCAAAGTAAGCAGTACGGCTTCTTTTTGTTTCCCGCGTACGAGAATCATCGAAGTCCGGACCTCCAGATCGTGTATGTGGCGTTTGCGAGCCGCGACAACAACCGGGTGACAGCGCATCCATCCTGCGTTCGGCGCCGCGGGGCGCGTCCAGTGCGAACAACGCTGTGTTTCGGCGGCTGGAGAATTTCGCTCCCTGTAAAAGCGGATGCTTCAGTGTGAACTAGGGCTTACTGCGCATGCTCGACAGCGGGCCCAGCACTGCTAGAATGCGCTGCAACACGCCTCCGGGTCGACGTAAATGGCTGCGTAAGACGCTGAGGCCTCTCCCCCTATCACACTCTCAGCAATCATGTAAGGGCGTCGAGGAACAAACTTCTGCAGGTGCGCGATGAACCCACGTGCTCGCACGTGGCCTGGCAATCCACCCGCGTGGCGTGCTCCAACAAGAGTTCGGGACGAGTAACACCAATCGAGACTACAGTGAATTCATGGTGTGCTCCACTCGCAAGGTGGCATTGGCATCAGTCATGGCGCACGTGATGAACGGAACTTTGAGTGGACCAATGCGCTGCTTCGCAAGCATGGTTTCTTTTAGTAGGAAGTGGTCTAATTAAGGCTTATTGCGTGATCTCCGAGACTTGGAGAAGGTGGTACACATTGATGAATTTGTGCTTGAGTGGTTGTGCAGAAGTTTATGTAAGTGGAATTTTACAAAAAAACTCATGTCAGCAAAAACTTATCCATGTTCTTCTTTTAAACTCAAATAAGTGTCTCAGATTATGCCGCATACACGTGTGATAACAGATGCAGCATTTTTTTAGGGGCGAAGCTCCTTAGGGCGTGGGCTGTGCGTCCCCTATAGCCTGTATGTAGCCACCTCTAGTTTAGTTCTTGCCGTGTTCACTAGATGGCGGTACCGTCCCCTGTATGTGAGCTGTTACATCTAATGACGAAGGAGATAGGGAAAGAGAAGAAAACTGTTTGCTGGAAAGGAAAAAGGAAGCCAAAAAGTTGGTGGAACAAGGAAATCCGGGAGGCGATCGAGAAGCGACGCGAAGCATCACGGGAGCATAGAAAGGCAAAAAAGGAGAAGCGGCCGCAGGACGAAGTCAAAAAATATGGGAAATATATTTAGAGAAAAAATCCCTTGTACAGAAATTGGTAGAGGCAAAAATTAAAGGTGAAAGTGAACGCTGGATGACAGAGATACACGAAAAAAAGGAGGCCGCGCCTAGGATTTTTTGTAGCCACATAAAGGCGCTAGGTAGGAAGTCTGTCACAACGCAACAACATATTCTAGATGAAGGAGGAAATCAATTGGAAGGGTACGAAGCGCTAGGGTACATCCAAAAGGTAACAGCCGATTCGTTTAAAAAGAGCGTCCAGGGGATCTCCCCGGTGAGTAAAAGTGTGGCGGAGAAAGCAACAGAGGAAGAGCTAGTACTTGATAATTTCAACTGGAAAAAGGCCGAAGGAAAAATTCCAAAGCGCACTGCCGCGGGTTTAGATGGGATTCCCGTTAGCCTCATTAACGAACTAGGACATAACACTAAAGAAGCATTGTTAAAAGCAGTAGAAAAAAGCTTAAAGGACGGACAAATACCGGACAGTTGGCGACAAAGTAGAATGAACTTAATCTATAAAGGCAAGAGAGAAAAGGACAAGATTCGCTCGTATAGACCACTAACCATTACATCGGTACTATACAGGTTGGCGATGCAAGCAGTAAAAATGAAAATAGAAACATGGGCCGAACATAACGATATTTTGGGAGAACTTCAGAACGGATTTCGAGTCGACAGGCGGTTAGACGATAACCTGTTTGTTCTCACTCAGTGTATAGAAATATCTAAAATAGAGAATAGGCCCTTGTACGTGGCTTTTCTAGACATCACTGGGGCATACGACAACGTTAATCAGGAAATTTTGTGGGATATATTGAAAGGAATGGGCATGGGCGACGACTGTATACAGCTTTTGAGGGAGATATACCGAGAAAATACAGTTTGCGTAGAGTGGGAAGGAATGCGTAGCAAAGAGAACGTTGAAGTTAGCAAGGGTCTGAGACAGGGATGTCCTTTGTCCCCGCTGTTATTCATGCTGTACATGGTGAGTATGGAAAAAGCGCTAGAAGGTAGCAACATTGGTTTTAATCTGTCACACAAACAGGGCGGCATGATGATTGAGCAGAAGCTTCCAGGTTTATTTTATGCGGACGATATCGTCTTATTTGCGGACAGTCGAGATGATATACAGCAGCTGGCGAATATATGCGGAAGGGAAGGTGAAGCTCTTGGACTAGGATTCAGTGTAACGAAGTGTGGATTGATGGTATTCAATGATCCCTGTGATCAGACGGTGTCCATACAAGGCCAAGAAATACCGAGGGTAAGTGAATACAAGTACCTTGGAGTATGGGTAAATGAGAGTGATAGATACATGGAGGTACAGGAAAAAGCCTCGGCAGCAAAAGGAAAGAGGAATGCGGCAATAATGAAGCACAGAGCGTTGTGGGGATACAATAGGTATGAGGTGCTTCGAGGTCTGTGGAAGGGTGTAATGGTTCCAGGGCTTACTTTTGGGAACTCAGTGGTGTGCATGAGGGCAGAGGTGCAATCGGGAATGGATGTAAATCAAAGGACTGTGGGACGCCTCGCGTTGGGTGCTCACGGGAAGACGACAAACGAGGCTGTAAAGGGCGATATGGGGTGGGCAGGTTTTGAGGCGAGGGAAGCGCAGAGCAAAATAAGGTTCGAAGAAAGGCTAAGAAATATGAAGGAGAGTAGATGGGCAGAGAAGGTGTTCCGTTATTTGTATAGGAAGAGCGTGGACACACAGTGGAGAAAAAGAACTAGAAGACTCACTAGTAAATATACGGCTGGTATTGTAAGCCATATGTCAACAAAGAGCGTTAAGGGAAAAGTCAGGGAGGCGGAGAGGATTTACTGGATGGCAGCTATGGAGAAAAAACCGGCTTTGAGTAACTACCGAAAGGGCAAAAATGAAATAAGGAGGGAGGCATTTTACGATAATTCAAGGGGAAGCGCTTTACTGTTTGAAGCGAGATCGGGTTGCCTTAGAACGCGTAGTTATAAAGCAAGATTCAGTAAAGAAGAAGAACAATGCACATGCTGCGGGAAAGATAAGGAAACGGCGGAGCATGTTCTGATTGAATGTGGAGATATCCACCCAGGTGTACGTTTGGGCACGAGCCTACAGGAAGCCTTGGGTTTTAGGGACAACAATGGAAAGCTGAACGCACCCGCGATTGAAATAAGTAAGAGACGGTTAGAGTATTGGTGGCAGAAAATTAGAGAGAAAGGACAAAAATAAATATTGGAAAAATAAAATATGGACAGTGTGCCGTAAATGGCAGAGAACTTAAGCTGAAAATTTACCTTTTTTACATTAAGATAGAATTTATCGAAGTAGAAGCATTAGGCCAACATCAAAAAAGAAAAAAGTTTTTTTTTGTCGAGCCTGGTGGCATACTTGTCACCACCCCGTTATAAAGGGGACGCTCATAGCATCCATCCATCCATCCATGTAGCCACCTCTCGTTTAGTTCTTGTAGTGTTTACTAGATGGTGGTACTTGTAGCTGATGATGAAAAGATGCAAGATGTTATAAACTAGAAAGCGGTACTTGTAGTTGATGAAAGACGCGAGATCTTATAAAATAGGAATGATGTCACATATGGCGCGTGTCATTGGTTGAAGGCAATCGTTCGATTTAGTGCGGCGACGTACGCTAGGGGGAGCGATGTAATAAAATCGAGTGGGCAAAATGTACAGAGGATTCATGGTTTACCAGGTTTACCTCCGGAGCTTCGCCCACTCATCATCATTCACTTCGTGGATATGGCGGATTTTTTTTTTCATCGTCGTCTTCTTCGGAACTCTGCAAAGTGTGAAGCAAAGCAAGATGGTGGGAGCTGAAAAAGACGAGAAATGCAGATATCGAATGTTTTATGACATATTTTATTGATTGACTATTCCTTCGGTAGCTATCATAATTTTCTGTGTGGTTTTCAATATTTGGAACTGTTTATTCACGTATTGCTTAAAACTTACGCGTCACCCGCTGTACAGTGCCTTCTTCATGCCCTAATATATCTAATTATATGACACCAGGGCTCGGTGGTTGTCAGAGCTCTGGCAGTGAACTGTGTGAATGGTTCTTGAGGAACTAGAAAATAACGATGCTCAAGTGCAGTTCCAGCAGCTTATCCTTGCAGGCATGGGCGAAAATAATTTCGGCATAGTTACGAGGCTTCGGCAAACTATTTCAATGTGTTCAATAATTAGACGTATAAGCTACTCAAATGTATGTAATAAAGCATTCTCTAGACGAGTGCAAAAACTTGCTTTTGAATCTTTCAAACGCCAGGATATCCATGATTGCTGTCATGCTAGTTTTGAAGCACTTACACGTGTTCACCGGGCTCCAATAAATATAGCATAGAAATTCACGAGATTTCTCTTTACAGCTACTAATTTCTGGTGTCTTATTTATGGGACATGGTACCATTTTTTTCTATATAGTCATGTGGCAATCAGAAATCATTCTTTTCGATCTCTTGGGGGGACAGCAAAGCGAAATAAATCATTATTACACGTGACACTCAGTCTGTTTCAGTCATGTTGTGCCTCACTCTGTCTCGCTGTCATCAATACCGACAACATAATTATAGAAATATAACGAACACGTTGCAACTTCCAACACGTTCATTAGACATGAATAGTTTTGTTCTACATCCTACTTTTTGATTACGCACTTCCAGCTCAAGCCGAGTTTGTCGTATTGCCTGGCAGAAAGTGGCAGACGTAGATAAGGCAGTAGCTGAAATTGTAAGGAATTCACCTGAAGCTCATCGCGCTGCTGGACGGCAGGCGTGCTTCTAACACGCATCCAGCGTTAGCCGCCTATGCTGTGTCAATGTATATATTGTTTATGTTCTTTTGGAAGTCGCTGATCACTCCCCCTGATCGCCCGTTCCCGGCTCGTGGAAAAAAAAAACGATGTGCTTCCGGCTGTGGCATCTGCCTCTGCAGATGGCAATTCCAGATAGGCGTTATTATACTCTGACCTTTAGCCCTCTTTCTCATGTCTGCGTACGAGGGAAAGGGCACCCGTTCTATCAATGTGAGATTTTCCCGTAGTCATTAAGCTTATTTAGCACTCTCGGTAAATGGTGGATCACGATGGGGGGGGGGGGGCGATCGCCATTTTCAATAAAGTCTGTGTCAGCCCCTCCCCCTCACTTCTGAGCTTGTATAGTCTACAGACTAACATCAATTAGGACAAAAAGTGAAACGATCGTGCTTTGAATGGGTTCAAGCTGGTAAAAACAAAAAAAGTCTTGACCACATCCCCTCTCCGAAACCCGATTAAAGATGTTGAAAAGTGCCTCTTATGGATAAAATACAAATTTTCTTAACAGTTCAAATGACATATGAGATGAATTGCTTTAAAATATTTATCGCTGAAACTTTCCAGTGAAGCTAAAACTTGTCCCCACGGTGTTAATCACTGCGTTCATACAGGCAGTACAAAAAAATTTTCAATTATTTAATTTGTTTAAACATATACCTTTATTTATTTCAGACATATTCAGCGTACAAACGTACAATGAAGAAGGGAAGGACATAAATTAGCCTGTAATAACAAGTTGTTTATAAATACAAACTACACAAATATAATATCCCGATTTTACTTTTAACAAATTTCACTTACAAGAACAAAAGCAAAAGTGCGCCAGGTGAAAAACACTGCAATCAACTTACTTATATGTCCTGAAGGTGATAGAAAATCAGATCGTTAAATACACTGCCAAAAGAGATATCATGAAAAAGCGTAATGTGCAAAAAGTAACCATTCATTACTACCACGAGAATGGCATCGTACTTGTGGAAGTTGATGCTGGTGGAGATGATCGAAGGGACGGTGTCCTCATCAGTGGGAAGAGAGGGTGGCACATAGGGAGCCTCCAATGGCTTGGCTTTGGGGGCCCAAGTGAAGCACAAGCTCGTTCATGCAGTCTTTGCGATGTGGTTCTCTGCCGGCACTTGAAGCATCCGCGAGGCCGGTCACCCTCATCTCCTGTACTCTCCCCTTCGTCCGCCGCCAGCGTCCGGGTTGGGGCGGTCGCGGCTCGACTCTTCCTCATGCTGGAGATCGTCCGAGGCCACCGTGTTTGCACCACTATCGTTGTCAGCCGCACCATTGTTGTTCGAGCCAGAGCTGGCAATACCATTGGTGTGGCCCCAGCTGGACTCTGCCGGAAAACCATAGGACTGCCCTCCCGCGCCCCAGCCCGAGGAATCTGTTGTGGTGGTTGTCGTTCCTTCCCAGCCATTGCTCGACTGTTCAACACCTGATCGCCTTGCAGCCAGTGATCCTTGGCCCATGACTGTCATTTCCACTCCGTGGCCTGGGACAAAGCCGAAGCCGCCGACAGTGTAGCCAGTCAGAGCCTCAGTCATTTCAGTCTCACTTCCCGCTTCAGACAGTGTCACTCCCATGACGACGGTCTCCTGCGATTCTCGATTGGGGAAGCAGCTGTGTCGTTGGCTCTTTGATAACTTGCAACGCGTGTTGAACCTCGTCCCGCACTTCTGTCCTAATAGCCGTGATCAGGCGTGCTCAGAGTATCGCGAACAATCACCGATTCAATGCCGTAAGACTAGGGCAGCAAACAGGTTCGATCTCTCAGCGTCGTCGTCTTCCATCTAGCTGCTCGGAGCAGCAAGCACGTGCATCAGTCTTCGTTTACTTCGTCCTTTTGCGCAACGATATACAACAATGTGTAGAAGTTATCTAGTCAGCCATACACAAACTCAAAATTACGTCACCTAAACTAAGTAAACAAAAAGTTACGGGAGTTGATCACCTGCCGCGGTGGTCTAGTGGCTACGGTACTCGGCTGCTGATCCGAAGGTCGCGGGATCGAATCCCAGCTGTGGCGGCAGCATTTCCGATGTAGGCTGAAATGTTGTATGCCTCTGTGCTCAAGTTTGGGTGCACGTTAAAGATCCCTAAATGGTCGGAATTTCCGGAGCTCTCCACTATGGCGTCTCTCATAATCGTGTGTGGTTTTGGGACGTAAACCTCACAAATTAATCAAATCAACGGGAGTCAATTGTCTTGTCAATAAGAAAGATAAAATCAAATTATACAGCAAAAACCATCTATTGATGTTCATCACTTGAAAACATTAAATGTAGGACTTCTGATTAATATGAACTTCCACTTATCGTAAATAGTGCCAGGGTAACACGGTACAACAAGAAGGAAGACGAATACAGGTGTCAGCAGACTACTGCTTTCATTGAAGGTGGGACCTGAAGCATATTTATCCACATGCAGCATAGACACCACGTTTCGAGGAATAATGGAACGTCGACAATAGAAAATTACGCAGTCACTTTGATACCTTATGTTTGCTATGCTCCACCAAACCTTGTAACATTGTGCCTTCGCAGCTTGTGATTGCACGTACATGTAAATTTAAGGCCTCGTTTTCCTCTTAGGAAACAATATAAATAAAAATTACCAGACAGTAATGCCAGAGAAAGAATAGGGGATGCAATTATAAGTCATTGTAATGTCAATGTGAAGAAATAAATGTGGACTTTAAAAATTATAGTCCCAGGTTCAATTCCTGCCTCTAGCAACTTCTCTTATCGTCCTCTTTTATTTGTTCACATTTACATTGCAATAACTACTAATGACATCCCACACACTTTCCCTGGCATTATTTAGCTCCGATAAATATTATGCACATACCTGTGATTCTCTCTCCAATAAAATCAGTCATGTAATTGTGCCAGTGTTTGCCTTTCTTCCTCTAATTGTGGCATTGCAAGCTTGTGCCACTCGACCAAGAGATTGGAGTTGGCAGAGTGTTACCCAAAGATCGCAATGACAGAACTTCTGATCACAGAAGCGACATGGCATTGGACACTAATCTATGGTGATTTAATGTTTTTTATCATTGTATAAAGGCAGCACCTCTCTATAACAGTATTATGGAAAGAGGTATATCTAAATGTGTCAGAGTTGCAAAAGTATTCAGCTAGCATTTTATTATGATTACAGGATATACAGAACTTAGAGAAGGTGATGTACATTGATGAACGTGTACTAAAGTGGTTCTGCAGAGGGTTATGTAAGTGCAATTTGAGAAGAAACCCATCCGAGAAATTATTAGGTTCAGTAGGCATTCTGACCCACCACATTTAACAAAAGAGTACACATCCTATCTTATATTTCTATTCTTCAATCATGACTTGAACCAGAGACCACTCATTCTTAAGCCAAGAATCAATTTTGCCACATTTATATGCTGAGAGCTGTGCATGCGTGCTCTCAGCGCTATTGATTTATCATGGTACTGAAGAAGTATGTTATCTTCCAATAGCATGAATGTCAAACTGCTGTACTAGGGGAAATCGCCCCCAAACCCGACAGTAATATCGAAGAAATAATGAGGAATATAATAAAGAGAGAAAAGTGATACATGTCAGGTAATACATTAAAGAAATTTTTGAGATCAAGTTGATGTAATACGAGGCTGTTTTTTTCTTTTTTGCCATATATTTTGGCAGTTATGGCCGTGCGCAGGGTTTTCTAATAGGAGGAAAAAGCACGTCTCCCCATACCTCCCCCCCCCCCTCTTTTCAGTTGGTCGAGTCTGAAAAAAAATAAGCTCGACATTGAAAGCAATAAAAAAACGCCAGGCCTGCGTGGGAGGCGCACCACACTGCCACAGTGAAAGCTAGAAGAGCAGCTTTTCAGAGCCTTTTCGAAACACTCATTGGGTAACTACTGCAAGCACACTTGCTTGATACCCACTAGCAAATTATAATAACACTCCCCAAAAGGCTAGCACGATGATGGGTGTCAGTCGTGGCTGGCTCTCGAGCAGAGAAGAGGCGATCTTCTGTTTTTCTCCTGATTGAGAGCCACTCTTGCTGTCGACCCACTACGTATGGGTGGCAATATACACTGCGCTGCGTTACCTTGCAGATGTGTGAGCCATACCTGCTAATGCATGCCAAATGAACGATGAAATGCACTACTACACGCTTTTTTGAACACAACTTTAGCAGATGTATTAAGAAACATAATTATCAAAAGTGCTGAAAGCCCGCTTATGAAACTGTGTGCATGGCCCATGAAATGCTCCACTTGGCTCCTTTCTGTATGTCTGAAACAGAAGTAGAAAAAAATAACTATTGTAGCAGCAGCAATGCTCAGAGTTTAAGGGGAGACGCTCCTCGAAAGCACTTTTTTTTTGTTATTCAACTTAGAGCTTCAGAAATTGGACCACTGATGCAGTTTTTCCTCCTGATTCCAAATCTGTAATCAGTTTTTACATAAGTGCAATAGTTTGGGAGTTGTGTTTCAAGTAATGGTGAAACTTGATAAGTTTTCCGGGAACTTTCGCGCATACTAAATGTTCATGCAGAGAGTTGTTCAATGGCTCCTTTTGCTCCCTATTAGCCATAGAGTGCCGATATCTAGCTAGAAATTGTGCTCCAACTTTGAAACTATGAAAAAAACATCTGTGTAGCAAAGTACCCTTTTTTTTCCACTCGACCACCATTAAATTTATTAATAGATATTTACAGCTGATAGGTTGTGCTGATTCAAGTAGATATCGGCACCCTACGCACTCTCCTCAATGTGTGTGCCAAATTTCGTCGTCGTATGACCATTCTAAGTGCCCGAAACACTTCCCGCAAAAAATGCAAATTGGCCAAAATTGCGAAATGAGAAAAACGCGTTTGAAAGTTTGAAAGTCTGTATTTACAAAAATGAAAAACGCAGTAGCACGAAACTTGTGCTGAACACATACACACATGTCCAGAGGGAATATCAGTTGTCTAAAACTCTCCAGCACCGTAGGTTTTCCCTTCCCGGCTGGTGCGGCAGGACTCTTCCACCCGGGCCCTCTTGGCTGCACTGCGACGGTGTGCCCTCGCCTCAGCGGTCTGACGCACATTCATCTTGTGCATGCGCATGCTGTCTCGGCGGTCGCTGAGGGTAACCAGGGCCTCCGAAGGAAGCACCCCAAGCTCTTCCAGCACCTTTTCAAAGCTCGCGTGGCCCCGGTTGAACCACAGGACTGCAATGGCTGTGGCTGTTTCCACAGCAGTCCGGGAAGCAAACCGGGTCTTTGGACACAGCAGCCATATTTTGCTGTTCAGGGACTCGGCCGCGTTCTGTGTCTTGCCGTGGAGGCACCGGGCAAGCAGCTTCGCATCTGTGAGACGCTTGTAGATTGGGAGGACTGCCAAACCCTGGGCCTTGGTCAGGAGGGGGGTGTGGCACGGTGCAGGCTGGCCCTGCGCCTCAGCACGTCGGTGCTTGCACCACGAGTCTGGGCCTGCAGGACAGAACTTGTGACTTCCAGCACCGTCTGTTGAGCACGAGTGCAAACATGAGGCCCATATGGCAGTGTACATCTTGTGGACATTTCCCCGATTGTTCACAATGGCCACCTGAAAGTAAGTTTGAAGCTTCTGGATGGTGGTCTCCTTCAGCTTCTCCCCTCGTGGAAGTGGCGTTGGCAGCTTCCGCAGGCCGGTGCCCAGACGTTTCGCCACGTGGTTGGTGCACTCCTCTTTTTCAATTGGAGTGTCAGGGTACACGTTGGCATCACAGACCCCGTTGTAGGCCTTGCTGTCTCCATCGCTTAGGAAGATGGTGAACCGCAGGGGTGTCTCATAGTCCACAGTCCTCTGCCAAATGCGCACTGCAGCTTCGGCCTCCATGGCATGCGAAGAACAGTCGCAATTCTTCTCACAAACGGGATGATGAAACGCCTGCCATGTTTCTTCATCGCCTCCCATGTCGTTATGCAAACTGCACGCCAGGCAGAAGTTGGAAAGCACTTCATAGTCCAGGCACAAACCAGTGTCCAAGGACACTACAGTTCCCACACCATTGTGGCTTTTGTGGCCTCTTTTTTGCCATGTGCCGTCAAACATGACTGGCACGTCACTGTTACCAGCCACCTCTTTGGTGACGCTGCGTGCCCTTTGCATGTTTTCACAGACAGCCTTCACTGCCGCACTGTGAATCTTTTTGCCGATAGCATGGAAGGTCTTATGGTGCATAGGGTTTGGCAATCCAACTACTGCACAAAATCGTGAAAGTTGCTCATGCCCGATACCGACGGCACGCGCTGCAAGCACCACTTTCAGGTTCACGGCAAAGGCGTCACGCGAACTCCCGCTGTCGTAGCTTCTGCTTGCACCGCGGCCGCCATCTGACGCGACCCGCTTCGACGAGTACGCGGACGAAAGGATGCTCTCCGAGCACTCCGCATTCTCGCAGTGTAGCTCCAGAAACGCCGAAAGGCCTTTCCGCTTTTTATTCGGTGCCCGAACTGCGAGTTTACTCTCGTGACAAACGGGGCATGCCGCGCCTGCGACGACGGCCGTCAATGCACCCAACTCGCACAGCACTACGCTTTCGGCACGATCGGCATTCGGCCTGACGTCGTTTTCGAATAACGCGATCTTTTTCTGCGATGCACTCACAAAATTCACTGCAGCGTTGATCTCGTCGTCGCAGTTGCCATGGTCGACGTTGCCGTGGTCGATGTTAGGCCTACCGGCCGCTGGCCCGTCGCGGACATTTTCGTTGGCGGTGGCTTTCTTGTACGTCCTCCGCCGCTTCCCTCTGAACTTGTTCTTACTTCTGTATTTCCGATGGTCGGCAACGGCCTTTTTCGGGCTTGCCATCGCACGAAAACAGCGAAAAATAACTCCGGAAAACAGTGAAGCGAACTACGGCAAGAAAACACGGGTGCTGTCAGCCAATGGCGGCCCTGCGTTAGTGGCGCGCGGTTTGAAACGGCGGGAAAAGACTGTTTTTGTTGCTTTTTTTTTTAGATTTTTCGTGAACGTACGAGACTTCAAGAACCGGGATCGTGGAGAGTAAGGACAACTCTACACGAGCCAGCGGCCGCAATATGGCGGACAGCTCTCTTCGCGGCCCCGCGAGCACGCGAACAGCAGCCCGTTTTGTGTAAATTTCGTGATGCCGCGCGTCACTGCCGCTCACTCAGACGCGTTTTTCACTGACTTCTGATGCTTATTTCGCTGTGATATTTTCAGATGTCAAAATATAATGTATAAAGATGATAAAGCAACAAAAAACAGAAAAGGTGAAATTTGGAAAAAAAACGCGACTTTTCGACCCGCGTCTCCCCTTAAACCACTATGGTGCCTACTACGACTACGTACATCCCCTGTGTTCACACCACTATTTCATGAATCACAAAAGCATACGGTCTTTCTGGACAAGAACTGATCACATGCAGAACAAGCAGCATTGAGCTACGAAGACCTATTGCTATAGTAGACAAGAACTCAACGTTAAGCACACTATATTCTAACTGCAAAATAATTTACTGACTAGTATAGTAAATTTCATTTAAGTAGTGCCATAGTGTAGCTGTTACTTTTTCCGTAACTACTTACACCATGAAGAGTTACGTGGGGTGAACAAAATAAACTTGCCTTATACTACGAAATCTTACACAAGACAAAGTACTGTAGACCACTGCAAAGGCCTACGAGCCAGGCTACATACTGTAATGGCACCTTTGGAGCAAGAAACAGGAGCTGTGGATAAGAGGATCAAGACTTCTTTCTCCTTTTCGTAGCCTCAACCGATCCAGCACTCTGGCACTGCGCGTGACAGAGTGCTGGATGGGTAAACGCCGCCTTATTATTAACATCATGATGGAAGTATTAGCCTTATGAAGACAATAAATAATGCATCAACACAAATGGTGAGCATTAAGTTAAGAATCAAGGCTTGCATCTAGATTTTTTTTTAAATCCAATAAACACCACACGACAGTTGTACATCTCATTACGGCAGGAGCTAACATGAAGATGGGTGCTTGAATGAGTGTTATATCGTTAAATTAAGTGTGTTGTTCGAGCCAAAGTCTGAATGGGACAATTTCTCTAAGTTGTGGCAGCAACCATAATGCAGTTTGCTGCCTCGGTAAAGAAAAGTTCTGTTGTCGAATAACAAGTTCTAACATTTGTTCAAATATTTTTTTTTTTTCATCAGGTATACATCTCAACACATTTATTCCAAATCCTCATCATTAACAAATGTTTCTATTGTAATGATACAGGGTGCAAAACTTAAGCTGCAGAGGACTAGGCATTTAGCAGGGGTCTGGCTCAACACATTTATTCCAAATCCTCATCATTAACAAATGTTTCTATTGTAATGATACAGGGTGCAAAACTTAAGCTGCAGAGGACTAGGCATTTAGCAGGGGTCTGGCTGCTCAACAGTTTTATAACACTATGCCCATGATGCTAAAAATAAATGATTCGACAAGAGAACATACAATTACCAGAGCAGCAAACTGCATCAAGTTTACTGCCACAACTTAGACAAACGGTTTTTGTTCAAACATTCAAAACAACCTAATGTTGAAAAATCTTGATTGCCTCCAAGAACAAACTTTCTTTAATGATTTGACCCTCTATCAAGACCCCCCCGCCCCTATTATCATCTTAACTTCTGCCATAATAACACAACTGTCACGTAATGCTTGATAAAATTTCAGGATATGAACAGTGAGCCTTTCTTCTAAATTTAATGCTCACCCTTTATGTTCATGCTTTAATGACTGTCTTATCAGCCAAAGAACCCAGGGTAAAAATGTGTGAAGGTGTCTTCAATTTTTAGAGCCAGAAGTACTTTTAACTTTTGCTAAATGCACTTAAACAATGTAATTTTATTCTACAAGAAAGAACCACTCTTGTAAAAAATATACTAAAAACACTGCATTTTGCCATGTTTGATTTGATTGATATGAAGGGTTTAACGCCCCAAAACCACCATATGATTATGAGAGACATCGTAGTGGAAGGCTATGGAAATTTAGACCATTTGAGGTTATTTAACATGCACCCAAATCTGGGCACACGGGCCTACAACATTTCCGCCTCCATCAGAAATGCAGCCACCGCAGCCGGGATTCAATCCAGTGACCTGTGGGTCAGCAGCCGAGTACCATTGTGCCATGTTTCCTCGCGACCACAATTACCATAAATTGAAACAAAATTATTTTGATACTCTAGCCTTGACATTTTGCTGACAAAGAAACAAAGACAGTGGAAGAACCATGAAGCAACAATCATGTGTAAGTTATTTTTCTCCCATAACTCAATTTCTGAGCACATGATTTGAAAGGCCTCTGCTGTATTAGAAAACTTTTCCCCGAAAATAGTGCTGGAACAACTTCTTCCCACATTGAGGCATCGAAGCACCAGTTTCGGAAAATATTGGAAATGATCAAGAAACCACTTCACAGACTAACATGACAAGACCACGAACTTGCAACTACTTACAGGTTATTGCAAAGTCACAGTTTCCGAGGCAGCCCAATGGCTTCTGTCTATCCATCTGTACTGCCTTCTGTCTGCCTTTGGGCCGGTTTTTTTCTAGAATGTCTGCCGAGAAAACAAAAACATTAAAAACAGTTAGCTTTTTCTAGCATGCTCCATGTAACATAACCTAACTTTTTCGGCCTCATGAGGTAGCAGTCTCGAAAGCATGTTAACAGCTGCTGCTTCATGTATTTATATCTCATACCCCATTTGCAGGCTCCAAAATATTGCCCAGTCATCAAGCAAGAAGTTTAACAGAGGAAAACAGAAACAACATTATGCACTAGACATAAATTAATTTCTTAATACTCACTCAATAACCTATTTTTCTTACGCATTATATGCATACATGTTGAAAAGACTGGGCATGTAAACATGGCTGCTGGTGAGTCAGGACACTTCAAATGCCAACAATCAATGAGAAGATAGACTAATGGACCATATCCCGCAAACTTTTGCTACTGATGGTACCTATTGAACATACAGAATGTTTCTTATAACAAACACATAAGTATTGACAGAAGCTGCAGACTATTTCACAGATGAGCATTGCAAAATATAAATCAACAGTCATGCAGTGCATAAACTGACCATTCATAACTGAAATGTAAAAAGCTACTAAACAACCCCACCGTCTGAAATTTCTGATAACTGCGAAATTGTAAAATGTGAGCACGTTGCCACAAATTTTGTGTTCACATGATCAAATGATGAAGTTACAGCCAATAAAACAGACATTGTAGCTGTTTTCAGTTTCTCACTAGGCTTCTCCATCATTCTTATCATGAAGAGGGGTACGCATACATAACCATCATGACTACAGTCACATGGCAACAAACCGTGACGTTAGTGATTAAGCAATCAACATGCAGCCATCAACTGAGCAAGGCCTCGAAGTGCTGCTGTGCAAGATCGGCATGGTGAGGAAGTACTGTGCAAGGCATAGGTGAGATAAACAAATATGCAGCATGCCTCACGACACAATCTATACACCATAATTTTAGGGCCAAAACACGATTTCATATTGCAGAGAGAACAAACCGACAGTCAGTGCAACATTACATCACTTCGCTAGCGAAGAGTATACACTGGTCAGGCAATGAAGGGGGTCACCATAATTGTTTTTCGAAATGAAGTTTCTGTGATACTCACACAATGCGATTGCTGCGAAAAATAATTGTCAAAAATGCTGAAAGCCCGCTTATACAACTGTGTGCATGGCCCATGAACACCTCCACCAGGCTCCTTTCTTTATGTCTGAAAAGAAAGTACAAAAAAACTATTGCAGCAGCAGCAATGTTCAGTTTAAACCACTATGTTGTCTACTACATACATCACCTCTGTTAACACCACTATTTCATGAATCACAAAAGCAGACGGTATTTCTGGACAAGAACAGATCACATGCAGAACAAGCAGCAGGATGCTACAAAGACCTATTGCTATAGTAGACAAGAACTCAACGTTAATTGCGCTATATTCCAACAGCAAAAGAATTCATAGACTAGTATAACAAATTTTGTTTAATTAGTGCCATGGTGTGGCAGTTACAATTTCTGTAACTACTAACACCATGGAGAGTTATGTTGGGTGAACAAAAGACTTTTGCATTACATTATGAAATCTTACACAAGACAAAGCATACTGTAGACCACTGCAAAGGCCTACGAGCCAGGCAACATATTGTAATGGCACCTTTGGAGTGAGAAACAGGAGCTGTGAGATAAGAGGATCAGGACTTCGTGGTATTTTTCGTAGCCTCAACCCATCCAACACTCTGTCACTGCGCGCGACAGAGTGCTGGTTTGGTACACGTCGCCAACATAATGGTGGAGGTATTAGCCTGATGAAGACAATAAATAATGCATTAACACAAATGGTGAGCATTAAATTAAAAAGCAGGGCTTGCATATATAGTTTTTTTAAATCTAATAAACACTACATGACAGTTGTAGACCTCATTACGGCAGGAGCTAACATGAAAATGGTGGCTTGAATGAGTGTCCTCACTAAATTAAGTGTGTTCTTGGAGCGAATGTTTGCATCAGACAATTTGTCTAAGTTGTGGCAGCAACCTTGATGCAGTTTGCTGCTTCGGTAAAGAAAAGTTCTGTTGCCGAATAACAAGCTCTAACATTCGTTCAATGATTTTTTTCATCATATATACATCTCAACACATTCATTACAAATCCTCAACTTTAACAAAAGCTTCTATTATAATGATACTGGGTGCAAAACTTAAGCTGCAGAGGACAAGACATTTAGCAGTGGTCTGGCCGCTCAACAGTTTTATAAATCTATGTCCGTGATGCTAAAAATTAGCAATTCCACAAGATGTCATCCATTTACCAAAGCAGCAAACCATAACCAAGTTTTACTGCCATGACTTCGACAAATGATTTTTGTTCAAACATTCAAATCAACCTAATTTTGAAAAATCTTGATTGGCTCCAGAAAAAACATTCTTTAATGATTTGACCCTCATTCAAGCCTTCCCCCCCTCCCCCATCATCGTCTTAACTTCCGCCATAATAAGACAACTGTCATGTAGTGTTTGATAGAATTTTAAGATATGAACTGTAAGCCTTTCTTCTAAATTTAATGCTCACCCTTTATGTTTATGCATTATTGACTGTCTTATGAGCCAAAGATCCCAGGGTAAAAATGTGTGAAGGTGTCTTCAATTTTTAGAGCTTTAGAACCAGAAGTACTTTTAACTCTTGGTAAATGCCCTTAAAACAAACAATTCAATTTTATTTTACAAGAAAGAACCACTCTTGTAAAAATATACAAAAAACACTGCATTTTGCCATGCTTGATTTTATTGATATGTGATATTTAACGTCCCAAAACCACCATATGATTATGAAAGATGCCGTAGTGGAGGGCTTCGAAAATTTCGACCACCTACAACATTTCCGCCTCCATCGGAAATGCAGCGGCTGCAGCCTGGACTCATTCCCGCGACCTGCAGGTTATGGGCGAGAACCATTTTGCCATGTTTTTTTTCACAACCAAAATTAGCATAAACTGAAACAAAAATTATTTCGATACCATAGCCATGAAATTTTGCTGACAAAGAAACAAAGACTGGTAAAAGCATGAAGAAACAATCATGTGTCAGTTATTTTTCTCCCATAACTCAATTATTGAGCACATGGTTACAAAGGCCTCTGCTGTGTTGGAAAGTTTTTCGCCAAAAATAGTGCTGGAACAACTTCTTCCCACATTGAGGCATCAAAGCACCGCTTTGGGAAAATATTGCAAATGGTCAAGGAACCACTTCACAGACTAACATGACAAGACCATGAACTCGCAAATACTTACAGGTTAATGTTCAGTCACAGTTACTGAGGCAGCCCAATGGCTTCTGTGTGTCCATATCTACTGCCTTCCGTCCACATTTGGACCAGTTTTTGTAGAATATCTGCTGAGAAAACAAAAAACATTAGAAACAGTTCACTTTTTCTAGCATGCCCCATGTAACACAACCTAACTTTCTCGGCCTCATGAGGTACCAGTCTCTAAAGCATGCTAACAGCTGCTGCTTTATGTATGTATATCTCATGCCCCATTAGTAGGCTCCAAAATAATGCACAGTCATTGTTAAGCAAGAAGTCTAACAGAAGAAAACAGAAACATTTTACACTAGACATAAATTTAACTTCTTAATACTCACTTAATAACCTATTTTCCTTACACATTATATGCATACAGGTTGAAAAGACTGGGCTTGCAAACATGGCCGCAGGTGAGTCAGGACACTTCAAATGCCAACTAACAATGAGAAGGCAGACTAACAGAACATATAAGACAGTTAACCAGATGTGGTTCAGCGAACTGGGAGCGCAGGGGTAAACACAGACACAAAGCAAAGAAGACTCAAAGAGGACTTGAGCGCTCGTGCTGTCTGCCTCATCTTTGCTTAGTGTCTGTGTTTACCCCCGCGCACCCAGTTCTCTGAACCATCATGAATTAATAACTAGCCCACCTTTCCATCCTATTGCATTTAACCAGAGGCCCATCATTAAACCTATCTTTATATCACGACGTAAATGCATGCCAAAGTTCGCATCATGCAGTTTCGTACAAGCACAGAAATGAAGAAATGCATCTAATAGTTGAGGCTTAGCCTAGCGACATGTGATAGTGCATGTGTGAGCCAACCATTGAATAACTCAACGAAGGAATCAAATGCTGAGCAGTTATCTCTCACATAGGCCAACAGGCATGCCGTCTTGATCGATATCTCCAATTGCCTTGTTTTGTTTCTAGCTTAATGTCAACTTTTCCAGATGGTGTTTGCGGTATTTCGACTACTCTCTCGAGTCCATGTTTGCATGCCCTGCCTTTTTAACATGAATAACATCCTACTTAGCAGCTCACCTTTCTATTTGAAAGATGTGTACGATCTAGAATTACCACTTTGTTCATTTGATGTAACAGTGATATGGGGGTTCTGAATGTGAATGTATATTTAGAAACACCAAGGCCTTTAGAATTTTTGCCTCGTTCAAAAGTGCAACTACTGCCATAAAGATCAAATCCACTCGATGCGGGGCTTCTTCGCATGATAGCATAGCTGTAAGCAACGTAAGATAAATTTTAGGACTATGAAAAGAGCTCTAAGTAAAAAGCAAGACACGCAACAAGCAAGGAGCCACATATTATCCGACCTAGAACCTATATCCGGTAACCAAGAATGCTGTGGCGCAGGCCATGCACCTCGGCAACTGTTCACCTTTTCTTTCTGAATCAAAGCTTAGTAGAGTCAATATTGATATGTAGAGATCACTCTAAAAACAGCAGTTAAGTTGCCAAAAATCAAAAGCCAAAAGACCAAAAAACGTTCGACTAATAATACAATAATACACACTTAATTATGAAAGTACACCCAAAACACCGTTTTAGAGGTGCTGGTTAATAGGTATTAGGTAAACAAAGCAACAAAGCAATGAACTGCCAGCTATGTAACTGCAAAAGCGGAGAAAGAAGGTGGCTCTAGTGCCATAAAAAATCCATGAAAATACTATCAACAGCAAAAGCTTGGTAGATGTTGAATCCACAACAAATGTGAATTTCGATACATCGGTACTTAACGCTTGTAATTAGACTGGTGACTGAATAGGTCGGAATGCCAAGTGCAGTATGGAATATTTTTTTTTAATTACATTCTTAGACAAAGTGAGAATTAAGCTTCATCGAACATTTCGTGTCCCACAAACTTTTGCTGTTGATAGTACATAATAAACATACAGAATGTTTCGTATAATGAACACATAAATATTGACAGAAGCTACAGACTAATTCACAGATGAGCACTGCAAAATATAAATCAACAAAGCCATGCAGTGCATAAACTGACCAATCATAATTGAAATGTAAAAAGCTACTATACAAGACCATCTCAAATTTTCGATAACTGCATAAATTGTAAATTTTGAGCACGGTGCCACAAATATTGTGTTCACATGATGAAATGATGAAGTAACAGCCAATAAAACACACATTGTATCTGTTTTCAGTTTCTCACTCGGCTTCTCCATCATTCTCATCGTGAAGAGGGGTACGCATACGTAACCATCTGCAGTCAGAAGCCAACAAAGCATGACGTCAGTGATTGTGCAATCAACATGCAGCCATCAACTAAGAAAGGCCTTGTTGATGTGCCGCTATGCTACATCGGCACGGTGAGGAAGTACTGTGCAAGGCATAGGTGAGATAAACAAATATGCAGCACGCCTCACAACGACCCAATCCACACCGCGTAATTTTAAGGCTTAAACACTATTCCATATTGCAGAGAGAACCAACCGACAGTCAGTGCAAAATAACATCACTTCGCTAGCGAAGAGTATACACTGGTCAGACATGAAGGGGTCACCATATTTGTTTTTCGAAATGAAGTTTCTGCGATACTCACACAATGCGATTAATGCAGCACTCTGTAGGAATTAGCGAGATGGTCTGCAAGGTGATAAAAAAGACAAAGCAAAAGCTGCCTAATGGCACTTTGAGAGAATGTAAAACACACTGTGCAGGGAATTACTTTTGCAGACATATTCCTATAAGCTATACAACTGACAAATAACAAGCCTACTCTATGCAACATAGGAATGTCTCACGCCTTTGCAAGACCTTTACTGTGATGACTGCACTGTCTGTGTAGGCCAGAAGTAGCCAGCCCATGGCTTTCAGGCATCTGATCCGATTGTTGAAAAGAACTTGTGGCTCACATCCTTGTAGCACTGCTTTTGGGAAGTGCTTCCTGTGATAACAAAAGTAGCACAGCACAATTATTCTCTGTAAACACTCACATGAAATCCACATTGGTGCCTTTTAAAAAAAATTCAGCTATAGACTGAACCACAGACATACTTGCTTCTGTTATAATGGAGCACCTTATTGCTTTCCCTGATCTGGTTTTTTGTTTTCACCCATGAAACAATTTAGCAGAAGTTAAGCTTTAGTTGGGGAAAAAGTAGTTGAAAAGCATAAATTTATTATACAATATAGAAAATTGGATAATTTTGCATGATATATGAAATATAATTCTTGTATAGTGCCACCACCAAGAAATGAGTGAGCAAGCTGTGACACTAAGGTGTTACAAAATAATGGAGTTTCTGGAAAATGTAATATACAGCTAGGTAATTTTGCTATTGAAATGTGCTGTTACTACTGACTCTGTAGCTGCAAGTGCCTGCTGAATCTTCTCGAGTGCATTTAGCAAACCTATGTAATAACACTGACAGAGAAAACCCAGTTCTCACTTAGCTGGCCCCATCACAGCATCATGTTGCTTTACATAAGGGTTCCTGGTATGCAGGTTGCAGATGCATGAACTTTGTGGCTATGTCGTACCACAGTGAACGTGATCGACATCTGCTCGAACTACGTGAGCAGCTGAAAAATGCTCCATTGTGCAATTAGCTGTAACAATGCAGTATTGCTCGCTACCAGTCGCTTCACAGTACACCCTTAACAAATTTTGGCACCAGCAAGGTTTTACAGTGTATACAAGCGTCTGAACACAGTATTCAATGCTACCAGTTGCATTCTCTAATTTTATATCTAGATGAATAGAACATGCACACAGTAGCCAATAATTGTGCCAAATAGAGGAGTCCATTTTAGGTATTCTGCAAAATTCATAGTCAAGAATCAGGTTCATCACTCAAACCTGTTGTTTAGCATTATAAGTGAAAGTGTGCTTGCAAACGTACACAAAAAAATTAGCAATCGACAATGAAAAATGGTAAAAATTAGGTTCATGTTTGGCAGAAACAAATCGCATACAGTAAAGACAGTCCAAGACACTCCTATGATAATGTTGTAAATTTCAAAATGGGTCACTATTCTTTACACTATGCATGCATTTACAAGAAAGATAACAATGCTTGTTGCAAGAAACAATGAAGTTTTACAGTTTTTGCGAAATTCCACTTGCCAGTACCCCATTCTACAGAAAGGCAATACTTTGCGAAACCAAGTCACGTTTTCAGACGAAATGCACTCGCCATGGTGACGAATAGGTGGAGTACTCTTCTACAGCATGATTTATTGGAACTCAAAATTATGATAACAATTCTTTCTTATTATAGCTAGCAAGAGCCTCTCTACTGTTGTTTATGTGAAGTAATTTTATGTCAGTGGGAGGCCACAAGAATAAGGGCCACACATTAATGAGCGCAAAAACCACAGTGACTAGTTGTGCAGCAATTTCCAACTATCCTTATTCATGAAAACTATTGCACTTCTTTCTCAAATAAGAGTTGCACATAATTAACACTTTGGCATGAATATAGTTAAGTTCTAGGTAGCGTACATCCTGATTTTACTCTGTATACCCTCACTTATTTTGCAATATTTTCACTTCGACATGACTAGCTCAAAACAACACTCTTCTTCATTAAATAGAACTTTGTACTATACCTTTGAGTTAGCTACATATGCTGAATAAGCACCTCTTATAGTATGCTTGGCTCACCATGTGGTCAGCACTGCACAGTTCGTCAGGGCACTTCTGTTTGCTACCTGCAGTACACAGCAAAAAAAAAACTTAGGCATTCAAACAAAAACAAAGCAAGTATGGCAGCAGCATTTCGTCCTTTGGAGATAGAGAAGGGGGATGGGTAGTGCTGTATTGTTCTTCATAAGCTACACACACATGCACAAACTGTTTTAGTTTGGCGCATAAACAGTATAAATGAGTGAAAATGGTTAGAGGAGACAGGTGGCCGCATATTTGAAATCCTCCAAAGAAGGAAGAAACACGCACTTGGTATTTTACAGTATACAGTGCCATCTATGAAAAGTATGCAAAGTACTGAATTTCACTACCACTTGGACACTATTAAGCCAATGTGAAACGACAACGGATTGTACTCGCTTCGCTGTCCAGCTGGTGCTTTCGAAATTTCCTGAAGTTGCACAGACAGCAAACTGGTCTGGCCAGACTTAAGTACACCCATTCCATTAACAAGCACCGCTGGCCTCAACTCCAAGTGACAGCACCAAATGAAGTCATTTAATAGTGGCATGCAACTAATGCTAAGTACCTAAGCGTTTGAATGAAATATTTTTAAAATATAGTATTAAAATATGTTTACCAGCAACAGTCATACTACATTATACCAAGGAGTGCTAGCGATATCACTGCAAACACTCAGAGCAATGTCAACGACTTATCTCAGAGACCTTCACAGTCTTTTATTGAGCTGCAGTTAAAGGCGGCAGCCGCTAAATGTACTTTGAACCCCTTCTTTCACAAACCGAGTGAGCTGCTTTTCTTCAAAAGAGCTTGCGGGCGCAAGGTGCAGGCATTGACGGAAGTAAATATAGCCCCGGCAACGGGGACTACACCGCTCGGAGTTGATGTGCCGGCACTCTTGCCAAACTGTTACAGCGAAGGTAGCTTATTCGTCCCTTTTCGCCCTATGAGCTTGGGAAGCGCCCATGCTAACGCGCTGTGCACTGTTGGGACTCCGGGTCCTGCCGGTCTCGTTTTCGGTAGCTGGCCCCGTAGCAGGATCCATCGTTCGACAATTCAGTGAGAAGAAGCGCCCGAACGAACGACAGAGATTTATTTACATGTTGAGAAGTGATCAACTGATCCAAAGAGAGAAGAGAGAGAGATACAAAACGTCTTCGGCATTTTATAGCGCCGCGTTGTCGACACTGGGCGCATTGTCCGCATCGTCAGCCAATACGGTGGCCCCGGCACCTCGGCCACGAGGGAGGGGGAAACCCACCTCACAACACATGGAGGGGAACAACCTAACACGATGCCCAAATATGGTCACGGCGCCCTAAAAAATGCCCAAACATAGTCACGAACGCACAGCAGATTCCGGAATTCTCCCGGCGAGAGGGAGGAGCCTGAATGGGGAGGTGGGAGTCGACGACACAGTCGGTCAAGAACCGGTTCTCCCCGCAACTCCTCTTGCTTGGTTCCCTAGCGCAAAAACAGTGCGTTGACCTTTGTTTTCGCTTGGCTGCAAGGCCGTCTCAGGTGCGGGCTATCCCGGGAATGCGTCGACGATCTCCCAGAGGGGTTCGCAAACTTTTGGAGAATCCCAATGCTGGGGCCGGTCGTAACAGTCTCTCGCGCGGGGGGGGGGGTAAAGATCTCGATGGGCTGAGGTTTGCAGCCACTGTCCAGAGAGATCAGCGCCGGCAGTCGGTTTGGTGACGACCGTCTTTGATGAAGTAGAGGGCACCACCTGCTTCATTGTGGGCTCAACAGACATCACATACGCACATGAAAACACAACTACTCAGCCGGTGAGCGCCGGTCAATTCCGCCAAACTCCACCAGGCAATTTTCCCCTTTAACATATATTAAAGGAAATACACAATTTATTCAAAATGTTACTCATACATTAAGGTGACACAAAACAATAACACTGGAAGCACACCGAACACAATTTATTCAAAATGTTACTCATACGTTAAGGTGACACAAAACAACAACACTGGAAGCACACCGAACCCGAAACCCTGGATAGCCGTGTCTTCAACGTTTTCAAACAAGTACACCTAAAAGAGTAAAAAAAAATCACTAGCCCTTGTCTAGGTCAGGAAAAAAAAAATGCCAGAGTTCTCGAGACATCCTCTCGCGTCAGGGGCATCGACTTGAGCCATCAGCGTTGCCATGGAGTACACCCTTTTTGTAGCGTATTTCAAACGTATATTGTTGCAAAACGAGGCTCCAACGCAGCAAGCGGCCGTTCTTAGAGGACATGGTCTGTAGCCAGGTGAGAGGACAATGGTCCACTTCCACAATGAACTTGCTTCCGGCAATATAACAAGCCAGTTTCTGGACTGCCCAAACCAAGCACGCACATTCCTTTTCGCTAGCGCTGTAAACCTGCTCACGAAGGGTGAGTTTCCGGCTAACATAGAGGACGGGATGCTCTTCATCCCCCTCATCCCTTTGACTAAGAACTACCCCCATGCCTCTATCACTAGCGTCGCATTGGACTATGAAAGGCCTCAAGTAGTCCGGTGAACTAAGCAAAGGTTGGCTCGACAAGGCCGCTTTCAAAACGCGGAAAGCCTTTTCTTTTTCCTCATCCCAGTCGACCGTTTGGGGCTCGGTCTTGCGCAACGCGTCAGTAAGAGTGCTGGCAATGTCGGAATATCTAGGGATGTACTTACGATAGTAACCAGCTATTCCAAGAAAAGCCCGAATATCGGTTTTCGTTCGGGGCTGGGGAAAGTCTCGGATAGCTGCCACTTTCATTTCAGAGGGACGGCGATGCCCTCGACCGATAACATGCCCGAGATAGAGTACCTCTGCTTGTGCTAGATGACACTTGGGCGCCTTTACCGTTAAACCTGCTTCGCGTAGGCGTGTCAGTACTGCTCTCAAATGCGCCAAGTGTTCTGGCCAGGACGAGGAAAACACGGCGACGTCGTCCAAGTAAGGCAATGCGAAGTCCTCTTGACCCCGCAAAACCTTATCCATTAAGTTTGAAAAACAGTAAGGCGCGTTCTTTAGGCCAAAACTCAACACTTTAGGGCGGAATGTCCCCAATGGTGAAATAAATGCAGCGTACCGGCTCGCCCTCTCGGTGAGCGGCACCTGCCAGTAACCTCTCACTAGGTCTAGCGTTGAGATAAATTCCGCGCTGCTTACCCTCTCAACGCGTTCCTCAATGTGGGGAATTGGGTAGGTCTGATCCTTGGTGATGAGGTTTAACTTATGATAGTCTACGCAAGGACGCGGATCTTTGCCGGGTACCTCCACAAGAATTAACGGGGAAGTGTAATCACTTTCACACGGCTCAATCACACCCAATTCCAGCATCCTGTTAACCTCTGCTTTTATTAGCTCAAGCCCGCGAGGTGACACCCGATACGTCTTAGATCTTACCGGTTCCGACGAGGTAAGCTCTATGTCATGAGTGAGGACGGATGTCCGGCCTGGCTCGCTTACAAATCTGTCCTGAAACTCTGTCAAAAGACCACGCCATTCCTGCTTCTGCTTCATTGTCAGCTGTGACTTGGATACTAAATCCTCAACTCTTTTCTCGATCGGGACTTCGTCCGATTCGGGAGCTAATTCAGGAATTTCTGCCGGAACATTTAAAGTCATGTTCACGATGGCTTCCCTCTCTTTATAGGGCTTGAGTAAGTTGCTATGATACACCTCGTGTACCTTACGACTTGCTGGTAATTTTACCACATAGTTGGTGTCAGACAATTTTCGAGTAATCTCAGCCGGGCCGACCCATTGCACTTCAAGCTTATTCTTTTGGGAGGGCCTCAACAACATGACCCTGTCTCCTACAGCAAAGTGTCGCGCTTTAGACGGTTCGATCGTAGTAAAGCTTAGCCTTCTTCTGTGCTTTGGTCATCGCACTCTCGGTCAGTTCTTGGGCTTTTGTTAGACGATCCAACAAGGTGAGGACATATTCCACTACTATAGGATCATCACCGTGACCTTCCCACGACTCTTTCAGCATACGAAGAGGAGATCGCAGTCTGCGGCCGTAAACAAGTTCTGCTGGCGTAAACACTGTTGTCTCATGTGGTTCAGTTCTTAGTGCAAACACCGTTGCAGGTAAGCACATTTCCCAGTCAGTTTTTCGTTCAAAACATAAGACTCTTAACACTCGCTTCATCACGAAGTGAAGCTTCTCTATCGAGTTCGACTGCGGATGGTAGACTGAACTACGCAATAATTTCACGCCACACCGCTCTAGAAAGGTTGTCGTTAAGGCACTCGTGAAAATGGTGCCCTGGTCTGATTGCATCTCGGCAGGAAAGCCTACCCGGGCAAACACGGACAGAAGTGCGTTCACTACTTCCACGGAACTTAGCTCTTTTAGCGGGACCGCCTCTGGAAATTTAGTAGCTGGGCAGATTAAGGTCAGGATGTGACGGTAGCCTGAAGTTGTCTTGGGCAAAGGACCTACTGTGTCAATTACCAACCGACGAAAGGGCTCCGTGATTACGGGTACCAGCTTCATTGGAAATTTCGCCTCATCTCCCGGCTTACCCAGTCGCTGACACACTTCGCAAAATTTTACAAACCTCTCTACATCTTTAAAGCATCCAGGCCAGTAGTATTCCTGTAAAAGACGATTTTTCGTCTTCTTTACGCCTAAGTGGCCTGACCATGATCCTCCATGCACCAAACTAAGCAAATCCTGACGATACGCGGGAGGTACGACTACCTGGTCAAACTCTACTCCTCGCCTATCTAGATATTTTCGATAGAGTATGCCGCTCCTCTCTTGGAATCTCACATTTCGTTTGGCTATTCCCTCTTTCGAACTGTCCTGGAATTGCTTAAGCGTCGGGTCACCCTTTTGTTCGGTTATTAATGATGCGGGGCTCACCTGCAGCAGCCGACTGAAATTATCCGAAGTTGGCATGACACACAACTCTTTTGTAGTTCCTAGTACCTGGAATGTGTCACCCTCTGTGCTATCCTCTGTACTACCAGGAATCGGCTCGGGAGCAACGGCATTTTCTATTTGCTCGGTCAACGAGGCGTAATTGACCCCTTCCAATTCGGGAGGAGGTTCATCGTCGCCTTTAGGAATGGTTGCCTCCGCGACTACGGCTTCTGCAGCCTGTTCTCGCACAAGTCGATTTGTTACCGCGGTGTCCAACTCGCAACCAGGCCCGTTATCCATTTGAGGCTTGTTTGCCTCAGTGAATGTTGCTCTCGCAGCCAGCGCACGTGCCTTCGATCTAGTCAGTGCCTGCACTATGCCTTCTCCCAACGTTAGACCTTTCTCCTTCAGCATTTGATCTGACTTGTTTGAAAATAAGTAAGGATACTGCGGGGGTAGATATGGCGATACCGCGGCTTCCGTTTCCAACGTACCAAATGCGCCTTTAAGGACAACTTTAGCTATGGGAAGGCACTGACTGTTTGCTTCTACGGCTTGTCTAATTTAGGCACAGTCTCCTGAATACTGTCCGGACTGAACAAAGGACGGATGAACTACGTCCATAGTGGCTGCGGAGTCTCTAAGAACCCGACACTGCTTGCCGTTCACGGTAAGGTCGTACATATAGGGCTCTAACAACTTCATGTTTTCGTCGGCTTCATTTATAGATAAAAAGGCCACCTTTTCTTTCGGGCAATGTTTCGCGAAGTGCCCTGTTTCGTGGCAATTGATACACGCCGCCGTTTTTTTTTTTTTTTGCCTCAAATTTCCTTTTGCTTGCCTCTGCCGACGCCTCATGGTTAGATGCCTTGTTTTCCTCACCCTTTTGTGCGAGACTTGTCGGTTGTTTTCTAAACGGCACCTTATTCGGTCGTAGGAATTTTTCCCTTTTTGGCTCGCTGCTTGCCCCGAGGGCGCGGCGCGTAACGAATTCTTCAGCGAGCTCTGCGGCTTTTGTTACGGTGTTCACGTCTGGTCTATCCTGCACCCAGAACCTCACCTTTTCTAGTAACCTTTGATAGAATTGTTCCAGACCGATACACTCGAGCACCTTGTCATGATTCCCATACGCCTTTGCCTCTTTCAGCCATTCCCCCTTGTTGGCCATTAACTTGTAAGCAAACTCCGGGTATGAATCATTGCTCTCTTTTACGGCGTTGCAAAATTTTTGTCTGAAACCTTCCGCTGACAACCTGTATTTCTTCAGAAGGCTCGACTTTACCTCACTGTACTCGTCAGCCTCCTCTTTCGTCAGGCGCGCGATTACTTCAGATGCCTCCCCTGGAAGTAGGGACAAGCGTTGGGGCCATGTCTCCTGGTCAAAACCCTGCCTTTCGCAAGATCTCTCAAAGTTGACGAGGAACAGCCCAATGTCCTCCCCTAGCTTGTACGATCTCATTAGGTCCGTAATTTTAAACCTGACCCGCTCTGCGGTACCGGATGCCTCGCTGCCTGCTGCTCTACTATTATGGCTAATCTCTAGCTCGAGGCGCTTCATTTCAAGCTCGTGCTTTCGTATCTTATCTGCCTCGGCTTCTGCCGCTTTCCTTTCGGCCTCCGCCGCCTTTCCTTCGGCCTCGGCCGCCTTTCTTTCGGCCTCTGCCGCTTGCCTCTAATGAATCTCCTCGACACACTCTGACAGCTCGTCATCCTCCGCCCCCAATGCGAGAATCGCCTCTATCAGCTCTGGCTTTCTTTGAGAGCCCGGCACCTCCAGATTCAACTCCCTTGCAAGTAGCAACAACATGGACTTTCGCAGGGATTTCAGATTCATGGCTGCCTCCAGTACCGCTGTCTCTGTTCCACAAAGATTCCTGTCCTGCAACTAATTAACCTTGACGGCAACGACAGCTCTAGATTCCTGCCTTGCCTCAAGTTTTCCGTTAACTTAGTCTACAAATAAAGCTTCAAAAAGCTCTTACACGGAATCCTGCCCTGTCACTGTTAACCTTGACGCCACTGACAGAAAGAGCTTAACCAAGCTATCACACAATTTCTGCCTGACGCAAGTTACCTGTTAACCCAATGACCAAGACAGCCCCTCTCTACCAGCTTTTACTTAACACATAGAGTAAATGCCTGGTAAAATTTAACAGAGAAAGCCGGCACTCACCCAGTTCGCAGTCATGTCCCCGGCGTCGTGCCTCTCAAAAGTGCCGTTCGATTCCCTCTGGAAGTCGATGAGCTTGTGTCATCCTTCTCCTGTCGTCCCGTTGTTGGACTTCGGGCTCACTCCGTCCAGTGGTCACTTTCGGGGTTATCGGCATCCCACCGCTGCCACCCAGTTGTTGGGACTCCGGGTCCTGCCAGTCTCGTTTTCGGTAGCTGGCCCTGTAGCAGGATCCATCGTCCGACAATTCAGTGAGAAGAAGCGCCCGAACGAACGACAGAGATTTATTTACATGTTGAGAAGTGATCAACTGATTCAAAGAGAGAAGAGAGAGAGATACAAAACGTCTTCGGCATTTTATAGCGTCGCGTTGTCGACACTGGGCGCATTGTCCGCATCGTCAGCCAATACGGTGGCCCCGGCACCTCGGCCACGAGAGAGGGGGAAACCCACCTCACAAAACATGGAGCGGAACAACCTAACACGATGCCCAAATATGGTCACGGCGCCCTAAAAAATGCCCAAACATGGTCACGAACGCACAGCAGATTCCGGAATTCTCCCGGCGAGAGGGAGGAGCCTGAATGGGGAGGTGGGAGTCGACGACACAGTCGGTCAAGAACAGGTTCTCCCCGCAACTCCTCTTGCTTGGTTCCCTAGCGCAAAACCAGTGCGTTGACCTTTGTTTTCGCTTGGCTGCAAGGCCGTCTCAGGTGCGGGCTATCCCGGGAATGCGTCGACGATCTCCCAGAGGGGTTCGCAAAATTTTGGAGAATCCCAATGCTGGGGCCGGTCGTAACAGCACTCTCGGGGCCGCTCCAATCAGGCGATCTCTTCTGTATGGTGTTTCCGTTCTATTCTTTTTTGATACATTTTTTTTTCCGATAGCCAAATAGCGAGAGCCGCGATGCGCCACAGCTTAGGTCACTGGCACCCAACTGAGACGAGATAATTACTGACGGACACTGCGAAAATAGCGATAGCCAAAAGAACAACAAGCTGGACTTTAGCAACTACTGCCGGCGTAAGATCTGCACACGGTACAATAAACGCTGCCAGCAGAATATGCCGCGCTAATATTTATCAGTGAATTATCGCACTCAGACACAGACCTGCTGTCACACTCCTGCTAATCAAAGTGGCTTGTTTATCTACACGGAACACGCCAACTAAACTTCGGTCGTGTCGCCTGATAATGCAACTGCAACGAAAAGGATGGGATGCGCAGTTTTGTCTGTCACTCACCAGTGATGTAGATGAATTTTCGTCAACTACAACGCAATGCGTACTGTAACACGACACGTGACAGCAGCTTACAAGCCCACACCGCTAAAGCCCTGGTAACCAACTTCACGGTCAGGGGCACGCGATACCGTTGCACAGAATTCGCAAGAACAGCGAAGCGCGCGCAAAAAAAAAATCACAGCATATCCACGGAGTGAATGATGATTAGTGAGGCGCAGCGTTCGTCAGTCTGTCTGTCCGTCCATCTCTTTTTGCGGCCATCCCTCTGTCTGTCCATCCGTCCGTGCGCCCCTCTGTCTGTCCGTTCGTCTGTCCATATGTCTAGAGAAAACTCCAAGCACAGCCATCTCACATCTTTTCATCATGTATTCATCATATACAAGTGCCCCCATCCAGCAGACATTGTAAGGACCACTATTTCGGGTATGTGCCACTGGTGGTTACGTCCTACGAGAGACCCACAAGCCACGCCATAAGGAGCTTTGCCCCTAAAAAAAAAAGCCGCTTTCGAGTGAGTCTCTGTGCGATTTCGAAAAAGCGTAAACATTCAAGGCATGAGCATTTTGTCGGTTCATGCCTTGAATGTCGAAGAGGCCGAAGGCGGGCAAAATTCACGAGAGCAGTACGATAAGACTTACCTGATAGCGAAATCCACAAAACTTGTTCGCTGGTCAGCTTGACGGGAAAGCTCCGACACAATTGTGGCTCGAAGCAATGAACTTAACGACACCTTGCGCAAACTTCTGGTGGCATAATGTCCGACTTCACGCAACCACAGGTTTGCCGATCAGAATAGGACAAGGAATACACGTCTCGGTGTGCCAAATCGCCGTTTAACATGGTGGTTTCGAACGAGTCCTCGACGGAGACGTTCCGCCGTGACAAGCGTCTATGTTAGCTGGCGAGCGCTGCGAATGCGCGACCTTGCATGTGTGGATGGATGAATGGATATGGCTGTACCCTTCAGATCGGGCGGTGGCTAGCGCCACCAAGCCGTAATACTTAATGAACGCAAAACTATATTTATTTTTTTCCTTAAAAAGTGAGTTTGAGGATTCGTACTTTGCAGTGAAGAGTTCAATTTTCACTCGTGCCTTGACTTTAGCCACCAATCAGATAACCTCCTTCTAGTTAAGTCTACTTGCTTAAAGTCTATTTTGCCCTCCCGGTCCCTAAACCCCAGTGCTTTGAAAAACTCTGCGCCATCATCCTGAACTATAGGGTGAAGCCCTTTACAGAACATTATCAAGTGTTTGGCAGTTTCTTCTTCCTCTCCACACGCACTGCATACTGTGTCTACCCCTTCGTATTTGGCCCGATATGTTTCGGTTCGCAGTACTCCCGTCTTTGCCTCAAACAGTAGAGAACTACCCCGAGTATTATCATAGATCCTTTCCTTGCCAATTTCCTGCTTAAAAGTTCGATAGATCTCTAGTGCGGGTTTCTTATTCATGCCCATTTTCCACATGTCAGTCTCTGTTTCCTTCACTTTCTTCTTAACCGATAGTTCTTTTTGGTTTGGCCACCTGCTGTTTTCTAAGTATTTACCACTCAACTTCCTGGTTCGCTTCCTCCATTTTGTATCGACATTCTTCATGTACAAGTAGCTGAAAACCTTCCTAGCCCAACGCTCCTCCTTCATTTCTCTCAATCGCTTCTCAAATTTTATCTTGCTGCTAGCTTCCCTGCCCTCAAATGATGTCCATCCCATATCACCTTGTACTCCCTGATTTGGTGTATTCCAATGAGCACCTAAAGCAAGCCTACCTATTCCACGTTGCTTAATTTCTAATCTTGCTTGAACTTCTGATCTCATGCACAAGACCGCATTGCCGAACGTCAGCCCAGGAACCATGGGCCGCGTCATGGAGGTGCCGCTGGCGCCGCGTACATACATCACGTGACCACGTCGGAGAGATGTTATCGCGAGCCGGCGCGCGCGGCTGTGTTTTGGTGTCGCGAAGGGGCCCACGCTCGGAGGAGTTTCTTGTTGAAACAATATTAAAATCATGCTTTGCGGTTGCGGTATAAGCCCGTTCTATTCGCTACACCTCCACTGCAGTAGAATATCCTGCGTACTTGAGAATGAGACAGTTCGTAGAAATGGTGAGCCTGTCGTAGTTAACTTTCGCATTCAAAAACATCGTAAGTACACCATGAAATTATAAGTACGCGCTGTTTGACTGACCAGATTAACTCACGCATTCAGTTGTGCAAAACACTTATACGCAATTTGTTTGCCTAATATTCCGACCACTTTTTTTTATTGAGAAGCGAACAAAACAGAAAAAAAAACTTCCTTACCGAGAATAAAAAAAGATTGTTCACCACCTCTGATAATTTCAACGCACTTGTTTTTTTATTTGTTTTTGTACACACTATCTGGCAACCCTGAGACGCTGGGTGAGAGGACATTAGAATTTTCACATCAGAGGGATAACAATAATTCGAAAATTCGCGCAAGCTCATAACAACGTGTGGAACCCACCATTACATCGATACTGGTTTCAACGACATATCAGTGACGACGATGAGATGGAACTACCAATGTTTATATTCTCTCTTTGGCAAAACAACCCGCTTACAACAATGCCGCTGAGCCGCATTATAAGTTATATCAAACAAGTCTGGCTGCTGCGTGTTCGTGCCAAAAGGGGAGGGGGGGGGGTAATGCGCGTGTTGTGTAATCCTCGAAAGGAAAGAAAACGGGAAATTTTTGCGTCCAAACACCCCTCTATTATTATGGGGGACTCCGTGTGGTAGTGGTCTCTAGAAATTTCACTCTCCGCCATTTAAAGAGATAATGAATAAAAAATATGAAAAATTGACAAAAACACGGAATTTCTCTTAGGAAGGCGCGCATGTTCCGCTGAACAAAGTTCACATATCTTTGAGTAATTTAGTTGTATTCTTGGTAGACTGTCATCGCGCGGCGGCAGCACGTGACTCTTAATTGCTGTCACAGTCTATGAGGCACACGCGCAGGGCGCGGGTGTTCAGACCCTTATCTTCCCTTTTCCCACCTCTCCTTTCATCCTAATCTTTCCTTACGCAAAAGCGCTGATGCTTTAGCTCCAAGCCGGGAGCGCTACTCGCTGCCAGTGCCGTTCGTAGTGGGGTCATCCCACGCCAAACATACCACCCATTATGGCGACCACCTCAAATCGATTCGTAGAAATATCCTGCTGATTTACTGCAATGAAAGCAGTGAATCACTAAAATATTTTGGGAAGAAAAAATTGTGGTCACATGAGTGCTTTCCGAATTAATCCAACTGTCGTATGTCTGTTGTTCGTGAAAAAAAAATATTTTTTGAAAGAGCCACTCTCTCTTTCAATACCAAATTTAGTTTTTATAATAAGTAATGGCGACTGTGCAAGGTGTTTTAAGCTAATCATTATCAGCGCAATTTTTTGGCCACATACACCAACAAGAATTTAGCCAAAAAGGGTTATGTTTGCAGTTTTTCTATTGCACAACTGCTTTTTATAGAATATCTCAGATATTAATAATTACTCCATGGAAGGTATATTTTGCAAAAAAATTCCCTTTGCACCCCTCAAGTTGCTAAGCTTACGAGAAAAAATCTCAAATTTCCCAAAATTATCAACTTTGGTCACATTGAGGCCAATTTGCACCACGTGGTGGTCTCACTAAAGATAACATTTATATCCAACTGGAAAGCAAATAAGCAGTTCTTTTGCTATCCCAAATTTATCATTGCAATTTTTGTTTCATGGAGGAAAATAATTTTTGAAGTTTCCAATAGGCGGCTATCTTCTCATTTGGTTATATGGCAGCTTCCCTCTAGTTCCCCGTGGCCCCAGCATTCCTCCAGGCAGGGCGTTTCCTCTCTGCCTGAGTATGAATCTACGACATGCACGCGGGTGATGTTATCGCATCCACCCATCGTGCGACTGAGATGAGTCGGTTTGCTTCCCCTTTGCTTCAGCCACGTTCGTAGTGCTCACTCGCGTTCATTTACCCGAAGCTAGAACATGCCATTTGGACTTAATAAGGTGCGTGACGGCGATGCCGATATCAGAAACACGTCAGAGTATTCATATCACAGAAAAAAGATTAAGAGGAACTATGAATAAACGATTGTTAGTTACACGCACCCAGGCTCTCTTTCAACACATCGTGCCCTCCAAATAAGTGGCCTGGTAGTGGCATTTCCACTAGAGAATGACTAATCAGAGCAGCCAACTTCTAGACTTTTTCTTTCGGTTCACTGTTGTCTCCGTACCTACAATAACAGCACTACGTGTGTTGGCATCCACGGCCATTTTCTCCTTCCCACAAACTGAGAGGCACCCGTGAGCTCTACTTAGATTTTTGCCGTGCCTCTGACAGACAGATTTTACAGTGTAATAAGTGACCAACGACCGCTAAACTTGGCAGGCCAGACCGAGATGGGCCGATCACAACTAATCACAACAATTTATCGACGACTACTTTGAGTACGACGATAAAGAATAGCAAAAAAACAAAACAATCCTAGATGGGGAAAAAGATTTATTACATAAAATGCAATGCCTCCATCTCCCCCCACGATACAGATGACAATCTTCGCACAAGTGCGGTCCCGGTCGTTTTCCAGATGCACTGTTAACGCCATCATTTGGGGTCACTATCTACTTTCAGAGGCTCATTGCTGAACTTCGGGTGTGGGGCCTTGGTTGCGAGCGACCGGTCTTCAGTGACTTGCGTCTTTTTTCTTGCGATGTGATTCGGTCTCTAGATGCTCCAGCTTGTAGCCGACGTTCTCAGACAGCACGATTGCCGCGGACTCGGCAGGACAGGTCGATCACTTCGCCATTCTGTTCCTTCGGCT
>WOVY01002671.1:0-222725 GCA_013436015.1 Rhipicephalus annulatus | reverse complement strand
GTATTGCCCCGAAGCCTCTCATACTCAGCGTCAAACCCGAATACCCATCTGGAATGGGTACTGTACGAGTTGCTTTTGTTAGAAACTTTTTTATCTTAGATGCATACGTTTCTGCGTCAGTACAGGGTTTCAAGATTTTGTCTCTGTAGTTCTCGAAAGATGTGCCCAGTTGTAATTCTTGTTGTGCGGTTATTTCTGTTTTCTTCAACTTTGGTGATATATGAATACTGGCAAGTGGTCACTTCCTCTTGTGTCAGCGTCTGCAGTCCAGTCTGCTCCAGCCGCTAATTCAGAGGAGCACACAGTAATGTCTAGTACGCTGCAGTAGTTATCCCCCGTAGAAACGTTGGAGAACCATCATTTAGTATAGTGTAACCATAATCTTCGCATATTTTTGCTATAGCAGATCCCCCTTACACTACAACGCTCACTACCCCACATTCATGGTGCGCGTTAAAATCACCACATATAATTATGGTATCATGGTCAGATCTACACACTGCAGCCAACTCTGCGTATGAAAAGTTTGCTTGAGGGTGCACGTAAACACTAACTATACAGTTACGTAATGTTACCAAAACTTCACTTTGCATCTAACAAATTCCGGCGCATCTGTTTTTGAAGTAGCCACAAGTGTCGACGGAATATCGCGTTCTCACACACAACATCACTCTGCTTTTGCAGCAGGACGGTCTGCTTGTTACACACCACATAATTGGACAAGCGAAAGTTAGTGGATACTCTTGTTTCGGAATACAACCCAAAATCGGAAACCCGTGCTGAGCGACGAATTTCCGAAAATCTCCACTCTTATTCTGCAAACCGTTGCAGTTCCACTGAATATTGCACTTCTTTTGTACCAGTTTAGATAGTCCGGTAGCCATGATTAACAAGAGAAGATGCTCAATCTAGCAGCAATTTTCACTTCTGTAAAGAACCTGCTTGTGGCAGGGATCGTAGAATTGCTTTGAGAGCCGCAAAGATTCTTGGCAAAATGACTTGCTCGCTTCCGCTGTCTCCGCCGAGATCGCATTTCTCGAAGAAGTTTTGCTCAGCAAGCTGCTGGCTGTGACCCTTCTCTTTGGTAGTCAGTGCTCCTTGGCTGTGTCTGCCTGGTAGACAGTTCCACTTCAGCATGTTCCTGGGCCCGGACTTCTTTTCCAACGCGATGTTTTGTGCTGAGCGCTTCACTACTTCCGAGTAAGAGTCGTGGCGCCGCTGTTTTGCACTTCTCTTTGTGCCGCAGGAACATCTTCGACTATATCCGCATTGGGTGCTGGACCTTTTTGTATCTTATGGTACCCTTTGTACATTCTCTCTCTTGTGTGCCGCTGATGCCAACGATTTCGAGAGCAGCCCTGAGAACGACGCCGGATTTGGTCCAGCACGTTCACCACTTAGGTTGACGCTTCGAGGTGCATTCTTTTGTAATCACATGTGCCCCGCACATAACTTGCATCCTGGTTTCCCTGAAGTCTTAGCCTTATCCCATATCTCTGGCAGTTTGTAACACCTTACCGCCGGCTCATTATTCCTCGACATTGTGGCCGTAAAGCCGAGAGCACTCTTTTTTTTGGCAATGGCTTGTCATTCCTAAACTGGAGTATTTACATTACGTATGGGCTGCATTGTGGCACTTCCATCTTCATTTCTTACCCATCTCTTTTGTCGTGTGACAGAGATTACTCCAGCATCTTTTAAGATAATCCAGTATTCAAATCACTGTATTCGAGTTGGAACATCTCTTATCTTGCTAGGGTCTTCATGTAAGACTGAGGGTTATCACATTTGGGCAGTGTTGTGACCGGCGCCGGAGCTGAAGAGGGAGCGGCGCTCCTTTAATCTTCAAACAGTAACCGAACGACCGGCTGCCTACTGTTAGGACCGGCGCCAGGTCTGACAATGGATCGGCGTTCCTTTGATGATTCCTTTTTAGTCGCCAACCGGGTTGGCGGCCTGTTGTCCGCCATGTATTGTTCCCCCTGGCCGGAGGGTGCGGCGTCTTGCCGCCACGACACCGTGAGCAGTTCGGGAGGACCACAAGTGCAGCTTCTTCTTTGGAAGATGACGGCGGCGGCGGCGGCCGGAAATCGTCCCGCTAATTGAACGAGTCGTTCGGCGACCATTTGAAGCTTGTTTACGGCGGCCCTTTCGATGGATGCAGTCATCAACTTCAGACCCCTCGCCCAGCGACACCCCTTGACGAGGAGGAGCCACGTTCGTGCCACATGGCCGTGCAGTGACCACGCTTCAATTTTGAACGTTCACGTGGACCGTGCGTGCTCGTCACCCTCGCGGGTAATGTGTGATCCGTGGTTGGACGGTGCCCTCTGTACGCGGTCCCCGATCTAGGGATCTGGGAGGACAGACCCTTATAATGAGCCCCACTGCTCATTCGTGTTCTTTTTTTCGAGAAGAGAACCAGGCAGAACAGAGCAGAACCGAGCAGAACCATGTAGAACCAAGCACCATGGAGCGCTATGTTAGGATTCAGGGTAGAGGCCTGCCACGTTTGAGGGCTCACCGTGTAGGGAGTTCGCAATGTATATATTGTAAATAAAACCCTCTTCAAGTCTCTCTTCCTCCTGCCTCGACAACTTCATCCCGACCTCCGGGTGTCTGAAACCCGGTCGCAACAAACTGGTTGGCGCGGTGGGATACGAGTCTGCGACGGAGAGCGACATGTACCGGAGGCCAGCCGAAGCCCTGGAAACTCGGCGGGATCGAAGCAGCGTACCACCACCGCACGTAATGGGGTGAGTGCCCTGGCTTTGTGCTTGAGATATATCGAGTCTTTTAGCCTAGATTCGTTAAAAGATAGATATAACCAACAACTGCCTGGCCACTGTGGTTGTTATCTCAGCACAAGGCAGCACTGGATGATTATCTGAGCAAGTACGCTAAAGCAGGAAGCTTAGATGATTCAATAGGAACAAGTGGTAATGTTTCAAAATTTCTAAGGGTACGTTGCGGGTCAAATTTTAGGATGTTGTAAAAGCAGGAGTGAAAAATTAACAAGAAAAAGTAGAGAGGGATGTGGCCACGTAGTGCTACTTGGGTGCTTAAGCTTGTGGTCTCCGCTGTGAGATTTGCCAGGCTTCAATTTCTCTAGACCCAGAATTGAAACGCTGGTGGGTTTGTGTTTTGTCACAGCTGAGCCAAAGCAAAGTAGTCGCCATGGATCTTACGAGATTGACGAGAGAGGAACCTGCTGAACCTGTGTTGGGATCTGGAGCTAGATTTTAATGATGATATGCCTGCTTCTAAACTCCGCGAAGTGATTCTCGAAAGCAATAGTGACAATGAGGAAATCGAGCACTTCGGGAATATGTACTTATTGGACCAGGAGGAGGAAGTACAAAGGGCGCAAAGAAAGGAAAGATGGCGCCAGGAGGAATTGGAAGCTGAGCGCAGGCATGAAGAACATATAAAAAGGATGCAGGAATTAGATGAAGAGATAGAAAGGCTTAATTGTGAATTGGTGGCATTGCAGCAGAGTGGTCAATCCATAGATGTAGCGCACGAACGTGCGATGTAGCGGCGGGTGCCATTTGAGACCGAAGCGAAGGCTACAGGTCAGACATCTGTAGATGAAGTGCACGAACGGTGCGACGTAGCGGCGGTGCCGATTAAGGCCGAAGAGAGGGCTACAGGTCAGAAATTTGCAGATGTACCGCACGAACGGTGCGTTTCAGCAGCGGTGCCGTTTAGGGGCCGAAGAGAGTGCTGCGGGTCTGATATCTGTAGATATAGCGGCGGTGCCGTTTGAGGCCAAAGAGAAGGCTAGTGCCTGTAAGGGAATGGAACAGGTTTTAACCCATTCTGAGGGAAAAGAGCTCGCGGTCACAGCAGGGTGTGAGGGTTCCGTGGTGGTGGAAACGAAGTTAAGATTAACAGAGTGTTCCATCGAACCTTGCAGCCCTGTAGACCATGTTGATGAGCGTCAGAGGCGGACGAAAGGCTCCAGGTTTGGCACCAAGGAATGTGCCAAACGGAGAAAGCGTCCGAAAAACAGAAGCGCGGCAAGGCTCGCGATCAGCGCGGCGCGTTTGACGAGGACCTTCAAACGGCGTGGCGGATTTGCGAGAAAAGGCCCGTTGTCTTCTCTGACTGGCTTAAATCGCATGCGTCTGAGCGGCCGGAGAGTAAGGAACAGAAGTGCGCAATCTACGCGGCCGCGGTCTAACGATGAACTGATAGGCAATCATCAGGACTGGGCGCGCGAGATGGCGGAGGAGCATATCGGTGATGAAGAACGTCAGAGTAGGACGAAAGGCTCCCAGGTCCGCACAAAGAAGCGTGCACAGGGGAGAAAGCGTCCGAAGGGCAACAAAAAGGCAAAGCTCGAGATGAGCACAACGCGTTTGAGTAAGGGTTTCAAACGGCGTGGTAAATCGCGAGAAAAGTGCCGTTGTCATCTCTGACGGGTCTGTATCGTATGCGTCCGAACCGCCGGAAAAGAAAAGCGCATCGTACGCGGCAGTGTTTGAAGGATAGATTGCTAGGCAATTATCCAGACAGTCCGCGCGAAAAATCAGATGAGCATGTGGGTGCTGGTGAGCATCAGAGATGGGCGAAAGGCTCCGTAGACGGCACCAAGAGACGTGCAAAACGGAGAAAGCGCCGTAAAAACAGGCAGGCAAAAATCGCGACGCGTTTGAGGAATGTATTCAAATGGCGGAGCGAAATTTCAAGAAAGTTGCCGTATCGCAAGCGTCCAAGCGGCCAGAGAACAAAGAAAAGAGAAGCGCATTGTGTGCGTAAGTGGTCGAGGGGCAAGAGACCCTTCCGTTGTTCTCGCGGTGCATTGGACGGGGGTGCGGGGCAAAAGAGTCGGTGGTTTTCGAGGGGCAGGAAGCGACAGCAAGTCGGCTTCGAGGAACGTCGCGGGGTTCGGTAGCAGGGCGATTGACGCGTGTTGTAGACCCCGCTTCTCGAGAAAATCGTTCCGGGCGCGACCACCGCGAGTTCGACTCAGAGTTGTTGCGAACAGCGGTTAGCCTCTCGGAAAACGTCGACTCGGGACTGTTGAAAGGAACATTTTGTTTGTTTTTGTGATTTTGTAAATAACTCGTTTGTACTTTGTTTTCGTTAGCGCTCTATCATTTTGGTAGCCTATATGCGTTGTATAGATCTATTGGAAGGATAGTGACACGCATTAGAGCGTACAGAATTAGGCGTTTGTCATCGGCACCGGAGTTGGTTTGTATGCGTCCGAGCCGCCGGACAAAACGAAAAAAAAAAAAAAGGCACGTTGGGTAGAAAGGCAGACCCTTTCGTCGCTCTATCGACGGCATGTTTGATGGACTGCGGGAGTGCGAGGTACTCAGCGAGAGTAAGAACGCAGGTTGTCAGCGCAGAGCTTTGCGGGGGTCGGAGGCGAAGCGAATGGGTTTTGCCATTGTTCCATTTCCCGTTCGCCTAGAAAGACCCACAGGACGCGACACCGCGCGTTAGTCCCAAAAAGGAGTAGACATCCGTGAGCTTTTGACGATGGTCATTAGTGGATTTATTTTGTTTTGAAATTTGCTTTTGACTGTTTAAGTTGTTTTGGATTTTAATGTGTTTTTTAAGAATCTCGTCTACCAAATAGTGTTTAGGTAACACATTTTTTGGTTTTGTTCATTTCTTGGGCGTTGTACGTTTAGCTAAGGTAAGCGTTGTGCGATTGCATAAACGACACGCATAGGAGCCTGCGTCATGGTAGATACGTGTAAATGAGCAGGAGCAACGTTATGAACTAATTATGACTGAGCGTAGAGACGCAAAGTTATTGCTTGCGAGATTTTTCAGGATTCATGCGAAACTTTTTTTGTTGTTCATTTAATGTTTTGTTCGCATGTGTCCGGTGTGTAAGAAAAGCTAGCTCGTGAGTTTATATGTATGCTTTGTGAAAGTGGCAACAGCAAGGGAACGGTTAGGTGGTATCTCCTCCAGGCAGGAGCACTGTGATGTGCGTTTGCGGATGTATAATAAAGATGTTCCTAATGCGGGTGCAGCACGGCAGTTATGCTTTCGTCTTCTCAAAAGGAATTGACGACTGGCTTTGGCGGCACTAAATTTCGGGAACTAAAAGATAGCGTGAAGTAAAATGCTTCATTTTATGAGTATGATGCCTGGTGGGTTACGGCGGATTACTCACGCAAGCACTCGGGTATGCCACGGTGAGCGCATCACTTGACAATTAGTTTTCTTGAAAGCAGTTTGATGGGAAGATTATTATCGGATCGGGATTAGGAGTTTTGGTGAAACCTCAGAGAAACGTCCCGATTGCTGCTTTGTGTTTGGTAATACTGCTTAAGTAAGGTTGCTTTTGGATAATTTGTCGGACTCGACGTGTCTCAGTGCGGGCAGGGTGCTCTCCCGTGCCTGTGGTGGTGTGTATGAATGCTTTTCCCAGAGGGGAGCCACAAGGAACGAGAGGGAAAGAGTCCTTGGCTGAGCGTCATCAGCAGTGGCCTGGAAGACAGCACTACACAGCGACACTTCGAGCAACCTGTGCAGCTGGTCACCCTCAGGTCGCTTCTCCCGCCGGCGGACGAGCTGTTGTGACCGGCGCCGGAGCTGAAGAGGGAGCGGCGCTCCTTTAATCTTCAAACAAGTAACCGAACGACCGGCTGCCTACTGTTAGGACCGGCGCCAGGTCTGACAATGGATCGGCGTTCCTTTTGATGTTCCTTTTTAGTCGCCAAACGGGTTGGCGGCCTGTGTCCGCCATGTATTGTTCCCCCCTGGCCGGAGGGTGCGGCGTCTTGCCGCCACGACACCGTGAGCAGTTCGGGAGACCACAAGTGCAGCTTCTTCTTTGGAAGATGACGGCGGCGGCGGCGGCCGGAAATCGTCCCGCTAATTGAACGAGTCGTTCGGCGACCATTTGAAGCTTGTTTACGGCGGCCCTTTCGATGGATGCAGTCATCAACTTCAGACCCCTCGCCCAGCGACACCCCTTGACGAGGAGGAGCCACGTTCGTGCGACATGGCCGTGCAGTGACCACGCTTCAATTTTGAACGTTCACGTGGACCGTGCGTGCTCGTCACCCTCGCGGGTAATGTGTGATCCGTGGTTGGACGGTGCCCTCTGTACGCGGTCCCCGATCTAGGGATCTGGGGAGGACAGACCCTTTATAATGAGCCCCCACGGCTCATTCGGTGTGCTTTTTTTCGAGAAGAGAACCAGGCAGAACAGAGCAGAACCGAGCAGAACCATGTAGAACCAAGCACCATGGAGCGCTATGTTAGGAGTCATGTAGAGGCCTGCCACGTTTGAGGGCTCACCGTGTAGGGAGTTCGCAATGTATATATTGTAAATAAACCCTCTTCAAGTCTCTCTTCCTCCTGCCTCGACAACTTCATCCCGGACCCCCGGTGTCTGGAAACCCCGGTCGCAACAACTTGTACAGGCAATCCAGCCAGACTCTTGATCAGCAGTAACTTGTTTGCCGAGTACAACGACCGTACTCCAACACAAAAACTTCCGTCTCTGTTGATTCTTGATGATGTCACTTTCTCATTGATAGCAGAGATTATCTCAGACGCTATGCGATTGGGATTCACCTTCCAGAAAGAGTCCTCGGCAGCGATTGGTCTGAATACCACCGGTATCCCCGTAGCTCTGTTCTTGTGATGGGTGACCACCGTGTAAGCTCCCTCGTCTTCCTTGGGTGCTTCTGTATCCATCTGTGTCATGTCATTGAGAGAGTACGTCGATGTAGCGTCATCGTTGTCAACCTCTTCCTCCTCTGTACGCCTCTTCTTGCACTGCGAGGCCTCGCTGCTCTCTGTATGGGACGTTGATATTGTTGCTGAGCCTGCAGCAACTTGAAGTCGAGCGGGATGGATAAGTGGTGCTCCTCTTGGCGCTAGCGGCACCTCGTTGTCCCCCATACCCGGGCTTCGCCAGGTATGAGGCACGGGCCCGCTAAGGGGCAACTCTGATCGCGATGCGTAGTGAAACTCCGACTCACCGATGTTTAGCTGCCACTCTGGAGACAGTCCACCCACCGCACACACTGTAAAAAGATCCTGAACTCAATATAATAACTGAATTAAGAGAGCGAAATGAAGCTACGGGCTTCTTCCATTCACTTCTTCTTCCTCTTCTGGAACATGGTACGCGCCCTCCGACAGCCAGTAGTCCACTCGAGACCACTACAGGCTCTAGCGCTGTCTCGAGGAGTTAGCGAACGGGTGATTGCCGAAGAATTTTGCGATCTTATACTGACAAATGGAGAGACCGCCCAAACGAGCGAATATAAATCCTCAGCAGAATCAGCTTCGGCGGTTGTAACAAAGTCCTCTGCGATCAGTTCATCAGATCTGGATGACAGCTTCACACCAGAGGAGCTCCAATATGTGTTGTCTTCAGTAAAACGAACAAGTTCACCAGGATCAGATGGAGTTACATACGCTGCTCTTGCTAATTTGTGCAAAAAAGGAAAATTACACCTGTTGGACATCTATAATAAAATTTGGCAAGAAGAAAAAGTTCCGGAAAGTTGGAAGATATCAAAATTAGTACCGTTGCTAAAGCCAGGGAAGAGCCCTATGCAGTTGGACTCGTTTAGGCCGGTTAGTTTGACGAGTTGTTTTTCAAAAGTGATGGAAAAAATGATCAATGAACGAATTTTATGGTGGCAAGACATGAAAAAACTACTACCAGAAAGCATAGCCGGCTTCAGAAGAGGTAGATGCACAATGGACTGCATTCTGGATTTGGTCACAGATGTGGAAAACCAACGAACGCAAGGAAACATCACTGTCGCTGTATTTCTTGATGTCCACCGAGCATACGACACAGTGAGTCACGTTCACGTTCTGGAAGGCCTGGCGTTACAGGGATTCAAGGGCAAGATACTGCGTTGGATCGCTGACTTCCTGAAGCACCGGAAAATTTTTGTAGTTACGCAGGAGGGCCCAACGTCAGAACATGTCGTCAACCAAGGAGTGCCACAGGGCAGCGTACTAAGCCCTACTCTCTTTAATGCAGTCATGGCGCAGCTCCCATATAATCTTCCACCCAACATCAGATGTTCAATATATGCTGATGATATAAGTATATGGACGTCTGGTCCATCGTTTTTGGATATACAACAAACTCTACAAGAAGGATTGGATAATGTAGACCATTTTCTAAAACAAAGAGGTATGGCACTGAGTCTGGCCAAAACAGCCATACTTCCGTTTACATTAAAGAGACCTGGAAATTTCCAGATTATTCTGCAAAATCAGCCTATTAAAATGGTTAAAACTCATAAATTCTTGGGAGTAATTTTAGACCGGAGACTAACATGGTCGCCTCATGTCCAGTCCCTGGAACAAAAAGTGAATCAGGCCATTCGAATCCTCCGGCATCTCTGCGGGGCCAAATGGGGTGGTACTACAGAGTCGTTATTAGCCCTACATGTTGCCTGGATACGCCCCATCGTAACTTACTCACTGCCCCTGCTGCACGGACTCCCAGCCTCCACCGAAAGGAGACTTCACTTGTTATTGGCAAGGAGCTTGAGGGTATGTCTGGGTTTACCACGGTCAACTTCCAGTGATTTAGTGTATGCGGAGGCTCGAGAGCCACCTTTGGCAGTACTGCGAACTAAAGAAACATCTCGAAATTTATTTAGAATTTTCACGCAACATGAAAGTCATTTTTTATCTGGTGCACTAACACAAAGAACGGCAACGAGACTACAGGATACTATATCATCATTTCAAGCAGTAGTACCAGAATTTAAACAATGGAAACCTTCAAAACCACCTTGGACGCTGCCACTTCTCAACGTTATCCGTGAAATAGACGGCATAGAGAAGAAAGCAGCCATGGCACCTCTAGTAGCGGCACAGTTGGTACTTCAACAGCTTCATGTAATGCATAATGAAAAAACGAAGATATATACAGATGGATCATGCACAGAAGAAGCGTCAGCCTGTGCGGTCTTTATACCCGAAATTCAGGAAAAGAAGATGTACAAATTATCGCACAAATCTTCATCGACGACAGCAGAATTGGTGGCTATCTTTGAAGCAGTTAAGCTTATCTGCGAGAATCCAGATCCACGAAAATGGGTGATATGCACTGATAGCAAACCTGCGCTTCAGCTAATCAGAAATGTGAGATCACCTTACAGAAATGGTGAAATACCACAATGTATCGCAGAAACTGTGGAATATGCCTCATCGCAGGGTCACAACATCGTATTCCAATGGATACCCAGCCACATTGGAATAAAGGGAAATGAAGATGCTGATAGTCTCGCGAAGAAAGCATTGAAGGAAGGACGGGATTACACAATCCCTATATCTGGGACGGATATTCGACATTTTATATCGCAAGGGGCTAACCATTGTTCGATGGAGAAGTGGTTTGAGAGCCCTAAATCAAAGGAAACGGTACTTTATGAAGTTGATCCACACAGAAAATTTTCCATAGCGACAGACCTTCCACGACACCTAGAGACATTGATCCACCGACTTAGATTGGAAGTAGCATACACAAACAGCTTCCTGCACAAGATACATCGATCCAACTCACCGGAATGCCATTGTGGTCATGCAGAAGAAAATGTTCGCCATATTCTTTTGGAGTGCATTAAATACGCGAAAGAAAGAGAAAAATTAAAGAACAGATTAGCAAGTTTGGACAGACGGCCCCTCACAATAAAGAAACTACTTGGACCATGGCCTGAGATGCATCTTCAGAAAAAGGCAATAATCTTCCTGACAGACTTTTTAGTGGAGACCGGACTGGACAAGCGCCTATGACTGACAGCCAGAAATGAGTATTATGTAAAGTGTTGTCATGTATATACTGGCATTAGAGTACTAAGGTGTGCGTGAAAGTAGTTTATGACTGAGTGAACTGCGTGAAAAAAACTGTGTATTGACAGGTTATTTGAACTGGTTTCAGTGTGCTATTATGTTTTTTTTTCTCCTTTTCCGTATTGTTAATTTTTGGGTACCGTTCTGTATTATTATTTTATTTTTCGCTGCAGAACTCTGTGATATGGAGTAGCCGAGGCAATAGGCTCCTCAACCTCTCCACAGCAAAACAGTTAAAACAACAACAACAACAACAACTCGCTCAAACAACCGTTTTGACAAGTTTCGTGTGCTTGCTTTCAAGCACAATGTTCTTTCCGTACATTTTGCAGGGTTCGGCGATACCATATGGCTATAGTGTAACCCGCATTTTATGATTGCCGCTAAAGCAGAAGTACGATTCCTGTCACAATTGCCTGAGGGTTTATTGTACATAATGCACTAGTCTTGTCCTCTCTCCATCTTTTCAATTCTCGACATGCACTCGTGTGGGACGTCTTTTGAGCTTTATGCAATGCTTGAACTTGCGCCATTGTTCACCAACGACTCATTTCAATGAATGTGGGCAGCTTTAATAACTCTTACCTCTTCAAAGTCCTGATTCACTCTTAAAAAATTCTAGCAACGTTGCGCACCTAGTTTGAGCGCAGTAACGATTAGTGGCTGACTCTGGCGTTCTGGCTCTGAAGTCCAAGGTTTCAGTCGCAGTCGCTGTTTTCGTGTTCCGACAATCATGACACGCGGATGCTTTCGTGTAGCGTGGTTTGAAGATCGCGCAGAATTATATTAGGCCTGGGCTACATCACCGTAGTTTTTCTCTGCCCGCGGCATTCTCTGAATGTTACTTCAAACGTTAAGCTTGAAATAGATTTTTTTTCAGTGCAGTTGCGTCTCGTATAAATACACCTCCAATGTTGTTCCTGACGAAATCAATCACGGGTCTTCAGTAATAACCGACTTTTAGTAAAAATTCTAACAACATCTTCATACGAAAAGACAAAGGGCTTCACATAGGCTGTTTCCTAACTGTGTTGCGATTCTCTCGATGCAGTTAGCCAAATTTTTTTTTACAAAGATCTCGGACGTCCACAGTCTTTCCTTATATCGTCCCACATCTGTGTCCAATCTCATTCTGGAGATTGTCTTACGCAATCCCGGTTTCTCATTGGATTTGCCGCCGTGTTACTTTCATAATCTGTGACAGCGCTTTCGTAACGGCCGACAACATCTTGAAACCGCTGTTCTCCGCGTGCTAAGATTAATTATAGCGAACGAGACTCATTGGAGCATCGCTGGAGAGATGCAAGGCATGCAGGCACACGCTGTTTATCGCTCAATAATACCCTTTTATGTAAGCTTGTTTGTCCGCGCGTTTCGTGTCCTTGTACAGCCTTTTCAGAGCGTGCTCTAAAACAGGCCTCCAGCAACTTTAACTGATTTGTCTGAGTTCATGTTTAACTTGAAAACCCACGTAATTTCCAATTACACGGAAGTTGGGCTTTGTTTTGCCTGTTCTTCCTTGCGTTCTTTGTGTGTTTCAAGTCCTGCTGATAAATCAACGCTACGTGAGTTAACAAAACCTTCAGCACCTTTGTTTCAAAGACGTTTGCTCACTCTAACGAGTTGTTGTCGCAAGCACGAATCTCGGCTTGATGTCTGCAGTTCTTAATATTCAGGTAACAAACTACATTCTCTGGGCGTACACATATCAGGCAAAGTACTCGTCCACTTGTGTACTTCATACAGCTTGTCGTTTTTTCTGACAATGATTCTACTCCGAGGCGACTTCATTTGAATTTCGTCAATGCCTTGCCACGGCAAGTTTCTGTTTGACGTGACAGAAAGGATGTGTCCCTTGCCCAACGCACGCAGTTAGTTTCGATCACTGTCATTAAAATTAAATTATGTATATGTCAAATTACGTGAAACATTTGCAGTTGCTTAAAAAAAAGGATGGTTACGGCTTGTGTTTCACGAGATTCAAGTTTCTGACATAATCAGCTGCCCTCAAGTCAATACTTATTGTTTATTACCGAGTTTTGTTAATTAACGAGTTCAATGTCACTGCGGTTGCAGCAAAGTATTTCCGCATCGACGTAAATCCCGCTTGCGAAGGCAAGAATAGCCTGACTGTCATGAGGTTTTTATTTTTAAATTGTGTATTTTCTAAAGATGAAATACGCTGCCCATCCTGCATCTTAATTCTATTTTTATTCCTTGCACCGTTCATTCAAAATATTCAAGAAATGCTAAGGACAATAAAATAGGAATTCATCGTCCTCCATGGAGTCTTGATGTGTTCAAAGCAGAGGATAAGAATAATGTCTCCTCAAAAATGCATTGCGCTTGGGCATGATAATTAATGAATGATGTAATGTCATCTTCATTTTTTGATTACTTGCCTGTTCGAAACCCATCGCCAAGTATTTTCTTGAAGCGTTAGCCCATCGTGCCAGCACTAGGAGCTACTTGTACAGAAGAATTACTAATGTTTGAGATTCGTGATGACTGATCAACTAGCGCCACTTTGTTCAATTTGGCGATTTCGGAGGCTAAAGAATTAATTCGCATCAATAAACTAATGCGCGTGCATTGTTCATTGCTGTAAAAACGCGCCTGCCGTTTATTCCTAACACTGAATGGAAAATCTTACAAAGAAGCTTTTCAGAAGAGTTTCGCAGCCGTTTTATATCGCTTCTTTTATCAGAACATTGTACGGCCTGGTCTAGTGGGCATGGTGTTCGACTGCTGAGCCCAAGTCGTGGGATCGCATCCCGGTTGCTCCGGCCGTGTTTTCGATAGAGGCGAGAATGCTTGTGGCCTGTGTATTTTGATTTAGGTACATGTTCGAGAACTCCGGGTGGTTGACTATTTCCGAAGCGCTCACTACACTGTCTCTCGTAATCATATCGTTGCTACGGGACGCTAAACCTCAGAATTTATTATTATTATTATTATTATTATTATTATTATTATTATTATTATTATTATTATTATTATTATTATTATTATTATTATTATTATTATTATTATTATTATTATTATTATTACTGTAGTTCCCGAGATACTACTAGCTGACGGCTCAGCGCTGTGAAAAATGCACCCGCACTTTTGCGCCTGCCAGCGGTTGTCTTTCAACTTTCATAGAAACCTCAACACAGCGGCTCCCGAAAACGCGTCGTTGTTAACGGCCTCACTAGAACAGCGTAAGTGCTTTTTGTCGGTATTTCCACATCCGAGGGTACCTGCCCCTCTTCTTCTCTTCTGTTTCAAACAACGCCCGGGTAATGGTTCTTCCCGCCTCCGTCAGCAGCAAAACAAACACAGGGTCAATGAGATAAAGGGCCCCGTTCTTTATTTATCATTTATTTTTTCGCTTTCCTGCGTCGTTTATATTGTCTGGGTTTTTGCACGTTTCTGGGGAACCGCCCTTTCGCCTGAAGGGGTCTGCTTGCAGCGTCATTCCTAGGGCTCGCGGAGGCGTGGCTTTGTTATTTGAGCGGCCTGTTGTCTCTCTATGCATGACGTTATCCTACACACACACGCACACACACACGCACACACGCACACACGCACACACACACGCACACACGCACAAAGACGAGGTGTAAGGTGGTGCTTCTCGGGTGTCAGCGGTAGCATCAGATTTAGTGAAAAGGAAAACGCGCCTTCAACGCTTTGTTCCGAAAGCAAAACTTTCAAATGCGCGTGCTTTGTTCTGCGCCGACCTAAGCTAGGCGCCGTTTCATGCCTCCGCTGTTCTCACTTGCTCTGCACGGCTGCGCGCGGGTGACTGTCCCCAACAATTCTATCCTTATTTCGGCGTTCTTTTTTTTTACCTCCGCGTATTTCTCCCTCGTCCAGTTTTCCGTTTGTTTTTAATCTCAGTTCTCTGCGCAGCAATGCCGTACAGGCGGCTCGTGATGCATTTGACGCTGGTACACTAATGGTTTCTGCGTGTGTCTGGGCGCGCGGTCGTGCGTTTCAACGTGCCAGCGAAAGGCTACTCCTGTTTTTCTCCGATTTGTCGCCACGAAGTGTTTTGGTCATGAGTGGTTATTTCTATAGGTTTTTTTTTCGTTTCTTGGTTATCTCATAAGGCGTGCTGTGCTAGCTCTCTCTCTCTCTCTTCTCCGTTTTTCATTTTTTGTTTCGCTGTCACCCGTTGCATTCAGATTATTTCGAGTCTCTGTAGAACTTTTTCCTTCATTTTGTTCTCCGAGTTTGCAAGCATTTATGTTGAAAATTAGTTATAAAGAAGCCCGAAAGATTGGTAAAGTTTTTTTTTCTTAGAGGGGGGGGGGGGGGATTGCAACCGCTTGTGTAAATTTCCAAAACGAAAAAAACTGCATAGCAGCGACGCATGTAAACAAGAGTGTTCCAGCCCCACTAGTGTCGCCAGCCATTTCGTGGGCCTAATTGTTGCCTTCTTCATTTTTTTAATGGACCGGTCGCGAGTTGTGGGATTTGCCCAGTTTTGGTGGCACATACTCGTTTTTATGACGGACCACGACTACATGACACACCGTGACGGCATTAGACGTCGACAAGCCGCGACCTTAAGGCGCTTCGCCACGTCGTGATCAATTATTATTGCGTCGCAAATTTTGTCGTCATGATGTCACGATAAAATGACGTCATCGTGGGAAAGTAATTTTATGATGGACCGTGACTACATGACACACCGTGACGACAAGAGACGGGACTAGCGTAGCCCTTAATGTGCTTCCCACCTAAAATAAAATTTATTCTTTAAGTAGAAGGACTTGTTCCTGGGCTAGTTGTTACCGGATCAAATTCATTTTATAGCGCCAAAAAAACGACACACAAAAAAACGGCACGTAAATAATTTGAGCAAGGACATAAACGCGCATCTTTCTGTGCATTACAAAGCCTGCGCATCTTCTCAGGTTTCATGATGTCAGGATACTAGGTAGGAGTATGGACAGAAAGGCATGTAAACTTTTATAAGCGTTCTTTATCAACAAATATGGTAGTGATTGAGCTAGTCAGACGTTTCTTATCTTGGTTGTCTCAGAACATGCGTTTTTTTTTTTCAATCGAACTGTTGATTTGTGATTTTCGTCCAGCGCCCCCTGTAGCCTGCCGGATGTACCCTTCTCTCCTGCGTGGTTGGAAGATATATTATATTCCTTCAAATTTTTTTCATTAAAGTTGTTAGTGGCGCTTGTGGTGTGTCGTTCTTTGTGTCCGTCATGTCGTTTTTTGCGCTACAAAATGAATTTGGTTCTTAGTTAGGGAAGAATGTATCCGGGGCCCTCATTCAGCCTTGCCATGCTTCGGCTGGGACAATTAGCTACCCCTCCCGCTGCGATCTGGTACAGTCTCGTTGGTCGGTGGTTGAAAGGCTGCCCCGGAAAGACATCGATACCGGGCTCGAATTCCGAACCAGTTCTAGTATTTCTTCTTCCAAAAGCCCTTTGAGGTATTGGTACAAGTTTTCTTTAGGTACAAACGAATACAGGGCACCTCCCTTCAAGCACTTTTAGTGACGATGAAGTTGTTTTGACCTTACTCGTGCACTGCCACTTTATTTTTATGTCTAATCGCTGCAGTAGATTAGCGCATATAGCGTGCGCTGTCTAACTAAAACGTGAGAGTGTGATACCCGGCCGCGACGGTCTCATTACGATGGTGGTCAAATACAACAGCATTTGTGTACTCATGTATAAGCACACGTTTCTATTCAGTATTTATGCTTTGTCACAGACGTTGACAGTCTATCTCGAGTTCGGCCCGTACATCATCATCAGCCCCTTTCCAGCAGTTTGACAAGGGCACGGGGCTTACTTTCATTTTACCCCCGCTACAGTTGGCTATCATATTCTTGTTTTGACAGGTAAACGTCAGAATAGTTTCAATTATCATCGTCATCTGTTTCGTTTGTTGTTTCTTTTCGCCTTCTCTATTTGCAATGCTGGCAAAATTGCTTGCTCCCGTATAGAAGGCTTTTCTGCATGTGAATTCGCAACAAGGGAAAGCAAAACTGTTTTTCAACGGGCATCGTTTGCGCAAATTTACAGCTCAGCTGTTAAACGTGACGTCGAACATCTTCCCAAGTAACCATCGAACGGCTTCATTGAGGGTTTTGATTAACGCTCGAATCGACAGCCGCGAACTTTAGGATCAGTCGAGTACGAGCGGAGTTGCAAAGAATTCTTGCACGCTGCGAACGCTTTCTCTCTATTCTCGTCCCGACTAGCTCGCCGGAAGCTAAGCAGAGCAGGATGGTACGGCGATAGAAGTTACGTCACGTGTGCCATGACCTAGAGCACTTTTTCATTTCTTCTAACGTGCGACCTACTCTCAGTGTGATCGCGAGAGTTACTGTATATGCTCTCTACGGGAGCAGGGTTGCGCATAGGTCCGCCATTATGGTCAATGGTTGTGCAGTGAAAACACTCGTCGCGCCGCAGGAAAAAAATACGGCGCGATGTTCCGGCGCGGGCGGCGTGCCGCAGACCTATTCGCGCGCGCTGAACAAGATTGCACTGTTGTAGTGAGGCAATATATTGCTATAGGTAGCGAAAACGTTTGATCCCCGTGTTCTTAGACTTAGTTGTACGTTAAAGCACACAAGGTGGCCGAAATTTTCAGAGCCCTTCACTACGGCGTCTGTCATAATAATATGGTTGTTTTGCGGCAAACTCAACTATTAATTAAATGAGGTGAAAATGATTTAAAAAGTAACTCACTCGTAATAACGCCGAAGCGTGGTTTTTAAACCTAACTGACGATGTACAATGTTTCTGCAATAACAATTTCGTGATTGCCTGGTTTATTTTGACACCGCTAGATGGCGTCACCTATCCAGTCTGTCGGGGGCTCGCGCGTTTGCGGTTTCGATGCTCTGGCCATTCTAGCTTTGGTAATACAGCTGAAACAATGTAATCGCTATTGGCGCCCGCACTTCGACTTATTTTGACAGGATGTCTGGAGTATCGCCGAATTGTGGCGCGAGCAGCGGAAAGAAAAGGTATGCGCAACTCAGCTACCTGAAGGTAGCATATACGGTATCACTAGCGAGCGTGAGCACGGGGCGGCCTCCCGCGGTGGCCTGGGTAAGTATGCAGCTCGTAGGAAGCAAGGAAGGAAAATAGAGGAAAAAGAAAGGCAAGGAGGTTAACCAGCCTATAGGCAGCCGGTTTGCTACCCTGCGCATGGGAGAGGGATGGGGGAGATGAAAGAGAGCAGAGAGGGAAGAGAGAAACAGCACATTCGGCAGCACACGCGCGCACACTCAGTCACAGTCCAGTCTTGTCTTTCGCGGTGTGTGACATTGCTGTTACAGTCGCTTGTTCAAGTCGGTGTCGCGTAGGAATTTTCAACAGAGCTTTCGTCGCCTTCTGTCGCAATGTCTTCTCTCGGGCACTTGACAGAATAGTGTCCACAGACATTTGGCTGTTGTCGATGCGCGCAAAAGCGGACGCCAGTGACTCTCTGGATTTCATACTATGGACTATGCAGCTCGTGGTGCTCATATATAAGTCAATGGCCATGAGTTTGGGTGTATGGCGTGGTCATTTAGGTATATGACATTATATGTACAAAGAAGAGAAAATGGTTTTCGACAGCATTGAAGCACCCTTCCACCATCTCTTTAAGAGCCGGGTTTTTTTTTCGGTGTAAGGTGGCAACACTATAAATATATAACGTGACGTTTTCGCAGTTTTCCTCTGATCTTAAAATTATCAAATTAGAATTTTTTTCTTATTTGGAGTCATAGTGACCCTTCAAAACACATAATGATAAAGCTGGAACATGCAGGTCTAGAAAGTAATCTCTTCGGCGACAAAAGTAAACGAGTCTCGGCCACACTGTTTCTTCTTTCTCGCCAGCAGCGATCGCTCTCGTTTTAAAATGTGTAGCACTCAAGGGGGCCTGGCTGTCGCGTGTTGTCGTATGCTGTCATCGTATACGCTGTCCTCGTCTCTTGGCGTAAGGTAGATATAACCTCGTTATAGCATAGCCATCTGTAGCATGTTGAGCGCGCGCTCGGGTAAAAAAAAAACGTCCTCTTCCTTTTGTTCTTCGAGCGCTTTGATGTTGATACTAAGCGCGGACATTACTTCCATGCCTAAGGAAACACGACAACAGAAAGCACGTACAAAAATTGAGAGAAGAAGCAAACGAGATTATAGAAAGAAAAGGGAAAACAGAAAGAACAGTTCACAAACAGAAATAAAGCGAGAAAAAAAAACCAGACTGGAAAGGACAACAGAAAAGAAAGAGAAAACTGGAGAGAAACAAAGAAGGATGCCCGGCTACGCACTTCCCTCAGACTTAGCACCCGTGGTGTGAAGCTGCCTAATATTGTTTCTTATTTCTATTTGACTTAATGTGCTATCTCTCTCTTCTTTTTTTCTTTTTGTAACTATGCTTGTCCCTCGCAATCGCCAACAAACCAAACAGAATTCCGGTATACTCTTTCAGCGAACGGGCTTTTTTTTTTACTGTATTTTCTGTCTCTGGGAAGAGTAGGATATGCGCTGATGCGCCGACACGTTAAGCGTGGCAGGGATTAGCGATACACGTCTATCCCTTTTAATCTCTAGCCCAACCCCAGAATGGCTGCGCAGCGTGAGTCAAGGCTTGTCGGCTTCGATCTCCGTGTTGCGAAGACGAATGACCGAGGCAAGCAAGAAGGGAAGCCTTTGGTCTGAATCGGCTTCTCTGAGTCTGCGTTGGTGTTTTTCGCAGATAGGAGGCAACCGACGGATAACGTCTTCCGAGTTCGTTTAAATAAATGAATAAAAAATATTTGCAACTTCTAAGGGAAAGAGTTGTAAGCACGTCAAGTAAGGAAGGTAAAAAGGAAAAGCGTAAGCGCGCGCGCGCGCGCGCGCGGTGTGTGTGTGTGTGTGTGTGTGTGTGTGTGTGTGTGTGTGTGTGTGTGTGTGTGTGTGTGTGTGTGTGTGTGTGTGTGTGTGTGTGTGTGTGTGTGTGTGTGTGTGTGTTTCTCTTCCTCCGCTGTGTTTCGCTTCCTCCACTGTGCTCCATGATGCAATTTTTAGTTATAAACTGCGAAATAACATTTCTAGGTGAGTTTCCGCAGCCTCGCATACCTCGTTCTCAAGACAGCCAAGAGCGGCGCTGACTGACATTGCATGCACAGAAATCCCCTCCCCCTAAAAAAAAGAGAAAAAGCAAAGCGGGGTGGGAGGATGACCGCAGCCGTAGCTCAACTGGCAAAGCGTCGCATTACCGACGGTTCGTCTATAGGGTAGACTCGGTGGAATTCAGTCTCTACCGGCTGCAAGCCGTTTCTCGGTCCAATATTATTTTTTTCACATCTAAATTACAAGTACTACATTGCGCGTAAATAATTACATATAGTGTCCCCTATATATTCCTTGTCTTCGTGGTTTGTTGGTTTCGTTAGGTTGTGTCTAACCAAGAAAACGAGCTTCCGTTAATTCGTGTATAGTGACGTGACACGGTTTCTACTACGAGCCGTCGTCGCTTCGTGCCGAATAACGACCGTTTCTTTGTTTTTTGCTCCCTTTCAACATCAAATGTCTCGCCGCCGCACTGGTCCCCGAATGTGCTCTGCGTGCCGCGAGGCAGTGTGCCACCGCGACAACCATATCGCGGCCCGCAGACGTGGCTTGTTCTTCGCACCGCTCTCAATTTCAGCCCGTCTCTCACGCTGCCGTCTCTGACGGGCCCTGACAGTGCGGCCGGGCGCCGGAGCACACATCTGCCGTCTCACGTTGTGTCTGCATTCACCTTTTCTTTTTTTTCGTGCTGTCATTGCGCCCACCTGCACGGAAATAGAAAAGAAAGTAGACGGCATGGCTGGATGGAGTGACGGTCTTCAACGTCAACGACAGGAAAAGGAAGACCTTGCGGCACGCACACGAAAAGTGGGCACGAAAGGAACCGCCACCCTTCCGCCTTGTACGCTCTCTGCGTCTACTCTAGCCTTAACGAGAAAGCGTGCAGCGTTTGGGAAAATACGGTTCTCATCGACCCAATGGGGCGAGGTGGTTCGTTTCGCCGCGCGCACGTCCGACGAAATCGCGTCGTTTGCTTTCGAAAATGTGAACTAGACGAGGCTATTTAAGACGTTCGGAGAGACGTCAGAGTGGGTTTGTGATGCTGAGTGCGTTCGTTGAAATGGAAATCAGCATTACTTTCTTGATCTGCCGCATTTCGTAGGTAAAGTTAACGAGCGTTGCGCTCCCCTCTGACGGCTCCGCACCGTGTTTCGCCGTGGAATGCGAGAAGGAAACAAGAGCTCATAACTGCCGTCTTCATTTTCATCTATTAGCGGGATGATGTGTGCGATCAAGGAGCCTCTTTGCTGTACGACTTCGAACGCTGCTTATGCCGTATTCGTAAGTTACTTGTCCAAGTATGTTTAAAGAGCAGTAATGATAATGAAAAATAACTTCTGAACTTGTACACTGGCGTGTCGCGAGAATATGAAGCGTTGGGTTAGGGGACGTGAAAGGTTCGCGCGCACGAGCTGCTTGGGTCGTTGCAACAGGCAATCACGTGTTCGGCTTTTGAGTATGCGTGCATGCTTGCGTTTTTAAACTAAAGCTGTGTAATGGTACGATGACGTACGTGCTGCATTGATTGACAATGTTTAATGGCACTGGGGTGCTATAGGTCACATAACGCCTTGGAGTGTCTACTTATTTTGTCCAGGGCTTAAGATATTTGAAAACAATGATTCATTTTTCCCATATTGCGTCAGCAATTGTAAAATAGGCGTCTAGGGTCACAGTGGTCACGAGGGAGTTCGAAGATCTAAGGTAATGGTTTCCGGGGAAAATAAACAAAAAACAAAGGTAAAGTTTCAATGCGCCGTGGCAGGCAGCATCGTGTATACTATTCAGGGATCCGAGCATGATGTGAATTCTTAGGGGCGAAGCTCCTTAAGCCGTGGGTCTGTCCATCCCTTGTATGTATGTAGTAGTACGTAGCCACCGGTGGCACATAACCCCTCTAGAGCGGGTATGTGCCACAGGGGATGGGAGATGGTGGTACTATAGGAGTGTTCACTAGATGAATACATGGACGGATGGATGAATAGACGCGCGGACGTACGGACAGATGTACGCACGAACAGACAGACAGACAGACAGACAGACAGACAGACAGACAGACAGACAGACAGACAGACAGACAGACAGACAGACAGACAAATGAATGGACGGACTCACGAACGGACATGGATAGACGCGCGGACGGACGGAAGCACGGACGGGCTGATGGATGCTTCGCCCCACTCATCGTCATTCACTCCGTGGATATGTTGTGATTTTTCTTTTTAGTAGAACGACTAGCATGCACAGTTCATCGAGATAACTACGTCATGTTTCGACACATCTGGTCTCTAAATACAGTGTTGGCTTTGATCAACTCGAGCTGAAATCACGCTAATATAAGTTGAACGAAAGACGTTGGAACCGAAAGTATACTTTCGGTATGTGCGTTACTTAGCCCTAAATTGTCCTGTTTCGATTCGTGTACTGTATATACTTACTCTTGTCTGGCAAGTACGGAATCTGTTCAAATACTACTATAGTAATCGGTACTTCAATGTATTAGTTAACAACGGCTTTTACGAGTGATGCACTAGAGAAAATACTGGCGAAATTCACCTACTACCACTCAGCCAATCCCTGGCACTGGGTATATATGAGCCATGCTTTGAGGAGTAAAAGACTACTCTCGATTTTACCGATGCCGCAAATATGATGGGTGTCCTTGGCACAGGCTCGATATGCGCGTCGCAGCTGCCGTCCCGTTGCACGCAACACTGCGCTGTACTGTTTTAATGAGCCGCGGAACGGTACGCCGCCCGTCTTTCATGGCACCAAGGTAGCATGCGGCTGAGAAATAAGAGAAATAGAAAGCGGTGGTGAAGACAAAAGAGGCTCATTAGGAGGCAGAGAAGGCCGCGCGCTGACAGTCCCGATGTCGAGCCCTGGGAGCGCTCGTTAGAGCCTCCTGGCTGCCACTCGGCCTCGCCCATTTGCCTACGTCCGGTATCTCGCCACATTTTCCACGTGGATCCAAGCTGGGCCCCCATTTCGCCTTCCAGCGCTACGCCGCGTCACGCGTTGCTTCTTTGCGACTTCTTTCTCTTAACTTTCGCGTCGGATGCGCGGATTTCACGCGCGGAAGAGGTGTATACCACTCGCAGTTGCGTCTGTTGATGTTGTGATTGCAGTTCCTCGCGTTCTCTTCGTTCTTTTGCCATCATCTGGCTGTCCGTGGAGGAATTCCTTCACCTCCCGACCTGAGTGATTGGGCTGAACACGGTCTATGACACCGCATTTTGGTTACAATAGTTTAATAATTGTTGGGTTTTTACGTCCTAAAACCACGATAATACCCGCCACGGGGCTCTAGTTGTTATAGTGTTCGCCTGCTGACACGCAGGTCGCGAGATCGAATCTCGGTCATGGCGGCCGTATTTCGGATGCAGGCGAAACTACTTGAGGCCGTTGTACTCCGATTTAGGTGCGCGTTAAAGAATACCAGGTTGACTAAACTTTCGGAGCCCTCCAATGCAATGTCTCTGATTATTATATTGTGGTTTGGGACGTTAACCCCCATATATATATGCATATATGTGAAAAATTACACGTTACTAGATCGCAGCGCGTATCGGGAAGCAGCGCGTTCGAACAGGATCACTTGCTTGCTTTATCAGCCAGAAAAAATAAGCACGTAATTGGTACGTTGATAAGAATAGCGCAGTTAGATGTCGTTTCGGCATGCCTACATATATGCCTCGTTGACACTTGAATGATTAGGGTAGTACTTGTCAAGTTTGGGAGTACTTGTTGAGTTAGAAACACAGTCGAGTTAGAAACCAGTTAACAAAACCGCATTAAATATTAGCGGCTACTACATTATACTGGGAACAATACGCATTAAGTGTATACTTCGTGTAACGACGTTCCTTTTTTTTTTAGTCTTTGTGCGAGATATTTTGTACGCCCTTTATATTATTCGTTTTGTGAAGCACTTCACGCCTTGAGCTTCTCTTTTTTTTTTTTTGAACATTGTACTGCATCAGCTTATTACTATTATTCCTTATTTTTTTATGAAACCACACCGTGCTTTCGTAAATTCCAGAGTTGCTCAAGTGAACAGAGAGAAAGATGAAACTGCGAGAGGGAAGTGAAGTAAGAAAAATACGAAAAACGGCTTCCAAGACTGCCTAATTGCGTGGTTCGAAATCGAATAAGTGGTTTCCTAACGCCTGTGCCGCGAATAGTCTGCGCACCTGCTGTAGCGGGGAGAAGCCGAACGTGCGGCGCCACCCAATTGGAGCGGTGCTCCATAAACTGCTTGTCTGCTCGTGCAGTGTATAGAAGACTGAGGTGTGTCTTCATGCAGCGCTGGCTCAGCAGTAGAATTCAGTTTCTTATCTAACTTAGCGGTATGTTTCGTTTCTTCTTGTTCCAAGTACGCAGCACTTTAGGTGACTGGCGTGCCGTATGGTGAGTTCTGATGTATCGCCTTGAAGGGGGAGGGGGTGGCAATCTTGCCGCCGGTTCCATACCAAAAACGACTGGTTGTTTTGCTCGGCACGAAATGACGCGAATGAAGGCTGGGGTTGCTCTCGCTCTACCGTGCGCAGGCGACACGCTCGCTTGTTCCCTTTCACAAAAATTGACAGTGTGTGATGCCTATACGCACGAGCGTGGGGGGTTTCGTTTCTCGCGACTGCGGCCGCATTATGGTGGGAACTAAATGCAAGGAACACTTTTGTGCGTTAATCATTGTTGGTTGTTTAACGTCCTAAAACCACCATATGGTTATGAGAAACGCCGTATAGAGGGCGCCGGAAATATCGGCCACGTGCAGCTAAATCTAAGCACACGGCCCTCAAGCATTTCCGCCACCATCTAAAATGCGGCGGCCGTGGCCGGCGTTCGATCCCGCGACCTTGCGGGTCAGCAGCCGAGTGCCTTAGCCACAAGACCACCGTGGCGGGCCACTCGTGTGAATTACATTACGCTTTATAGAACCTCAGCTGGTCGAAATTTATCTAGAGCTGGTACTCCTGTGAAACCACTCGCATATCGGGCTCTAATTGGACCCATAGTTGAATACGCATGGGCTCTTTGGGACCCTCACCAATGTAACACCGCTAAAACACTCGAAATCGTGCAAAACCAGGAATGAAGGTTCATGTTTTCAGATTATTTGTACGGACCAAGCGTAACCGATCTTACGCGTATATATCTCGCTAATCTGCTAGCCTTTAATCACGTCGCCGTATTGTTTGGCTGTGCCTGCTCTTCAAGTACTATCAGGCATCGCCTCGTATACTCCCAGCGTCAAGCTAACTAATCGTCATTCAGACAGCATCACCCACGGAACAGCTGTGTACCCGCCAAGTACTGGCGCATTACATTTTTTTTTGTCAAGATAGTACTAGATTGGACTGGATCATCTACACATTTAACACATTATTGAATACGCGCCTCGTGTGAAACCCCTTCATTGGAGCAGTTCAAGTATTGAAATAAATAAATTGTACTGGTGCACGTCGACGCTAGCTCTGTGCCAGTGAGAGAAAAGACGACGACGTTCGTGTGTCGTGCTCTCGGCCTCCTGTTTTCTGGGCTGCAGCTGTCTTGCCTGCCCTGGCGAGTTTCTTGCTGAAACTCCTCCGAAGAACACGTTTGTTACATTTGGTGTAGGTGCTATTTATAAATAAATAAATAAATAAATAAATAAATAAATAAAACGCACCTTCCGGGCAGTTTATTCTTGTCTTTTGCTGACCATGTGCACGTCAATGACTTGCGACTTATTCACACCGTCTACTTTCGGAGATCGAGCGACCAGGCTTGTCTGAAAAATATCGGCACACTCAAGTCTCAAGATGACCGGTCGACAAACGGTCGCTTTTGCTCGAAAAGCGAGTCTTCTGGGTCACCCACTCGCTCCCCGGTTTCGCTGTCGCGCTAAAATTGAGGCAACAAGTCAGAAAAGTCGCTTTTCGACCAGAACAAGTATTTTCGACCGGTCGCTTCAGTACCCGAGTGTGCTAAGGAACAGCTCCGACCGACATGGCCGCGATGTCTTACGAGCCTCCGCTGGTGAGCGAGCCCTCTGACTTTGTCCTCGGCCAAAATGGGCGCGCGTTTAGCACATTAGAAGCCCAGAAACAACAGTCGTATACTGTACTCCGCTGCGATCATTTTACTACGCTTGCGGATGAGTATTCAGGCAGTTTGCTTTCCGTAATCGATCAAATATGATGATGATGATGACAATAATACCTGTAGTTTTACGAGCCACGTGCACGATTTGATTATTAAGGACACCGTAGTAGAGGGCTCCGGAAATCTCGACGATCTGGTGTATTTTTTTTCTTTTTTTTAATGCACTAACATCGCACAGTACACGGACATCTGCCATTTTGCCTCCATCGAAATGTTATATGTGTGGCCGGGATCGAACCCGCTACCTTCGGGCCAGAAGCAGAGCACGCACCGTATACCCGCTACACCACCGCGGTGGACAATTGGGAAAATATATATAGCCATCGTAGTATGCTGTGCATCTTACACAACTTGTAGCACTGCCCCTATGGGACCTCTTGGTTCCCATGCAGTTCGCATTAACGCGCGGTTGTTGGAACGGGAACCATGCCGCTCGTGGCCTTTGCTGCACTGCACGGTTCTGGCGCAGAAGTTGCCTTAGAAATGGGCTGCATGCTCGGCTGCGCAATCTTCGGAATACTAAACTCTCTCTTGTACCGCCCTCACTGAGCGTTCAGGTCGAAGCGGGAACGAGTAGCTAGAGGGTTTTGCGAAGCGAACCGTTGAGGCTTTATGGCCGTTCCCGCTAGTGCTCCTTCCTTTCTACAACTTCAATTATCTATTATTGTTTTCTTAAGGCTTCAGCGTCAGCCGGCGAGTGGAAGTGCAGCTATATTAGCGCTGCCTGAGGCAAGGTTCATGGAGCATTTGCTGAAATGCTTTACGGGGCGGGGTAATTGAAGCTTAATTCCTCCGTCGGCCGGCCCGACTTGTTCTCTCGCACACGCACTCACTCAGTGGCGCTCCTAGTGGCAGCGAGAGTACAAATTGAAAATTCGTTCCAATGAAATGCAGCAAGTTTCCCTAAATTTATCTTTTCGTAAGTTTTGTTGACGGGGGGGGGGGGGGGGGGCGTGAAGGATTGCCTTATAGCACGCGTATGCCATTCCGCGCAGGACGTTTCACTGGCTTTTGCTTGCGAGATACAATATTCATAGGGGGTTACTGACATAAAACTTGGCGGCCGAGATAGCCTGTGGGATCGATTCCCGCGAACATGCGTCCATCATCTGCAAAACATCAACAGCGAATATAACGTCGAAGGTATCTTACAGCGATTTTGAAGTTTGAATTTCTAAGGTATTGGCACCATCCACCATCTAAAGGGACCCCTTGCGTATCATCTTTCTTCCCCCACATCAACACGCTGCAGTCAATACAAGTTCTGATGACTTGATGACAAGTTCTGAGCTCAGTACTATAGGGCACGTTCTGTGTGCGCTCTCTGTCTTCGTTGTCCGCGCGTCGTAAGAGAAGTGTCGATAGTCTCCGCTGTGCGAGCCGTCCTTCTTAGCTCACACGCAGCTGCGTCTTGTTTGCGTGCTTGTTTGCGTGGGCGGGAAGGCGGTACTTGCCTTGCTTGCAGGTCAGCCAGGTGTGACAGTGGTGAACTGTCCCGTGTTTGGCTGCAACAACCACTCGGGAAAGAAGCCTGTGGGTCAAAATGTGGCCGCTGTAGGTTTCTTTTTTATGCCAAAGGGGCTGAAAAGTCAATGCCAGAAGATCGCAAAGGTAACAGCACCGCAGAGGACGGAGTGGTTTCGCTGCATTAACCGCCGAGGCTGCGTGCCCTGTCATCCCTTCCTGCCCCGACATCGCTTTGCCGCGTTCGATTCACTGGCGCTAGCACGATAGAAGAAACGCGATTAAATGAGAAAAATAAACGGAAAGTCGGCTGCTTACCTTTCCAACAACGATAGTGCTGCGCGACAGAACAATGTCGCCTGCACTAAACAGCTGTGATCGCTACACATGAGCATGGTACGCAGCGATTGCTGTAATCCCTTTCCTGCCATGACATCCCGTCACCGTGTTTACAATATCGACACCGCGCTCGTACAGCGCCATAAACACGATTACAAGTGGACGAGGGAAGTCTGTTCACCCTTCCGGCTACCACGAGCTTGCTGTTTGGGAGAACATTCACGCCCGGCTGCTGCACCCATCCGCTCGTTAGGTATAGTTGTGACCCTCTATGGATTTGTAAGCTTTTAGTTGCTCACGTGGCACAAAAATTTTCGCGTGAACAAGGTACTCCTCTTTGTGTCAGTGAAGTCGGCCCGCGGCAGCGTTGGAGTTCAACATCGCGTTGCAGTTCAGCGTCTTGGAAGTTCGAGTGGGGTCTTCGCCGCCGCACATACGCGCTTTCCCAAGGTAGCGCGAAATTTATCAAATCCACGTAGGTTTATCTAATCCACGTGTGTATGCGCTTAAGTACATATCAGTCTACTGGTGCACCAAGAAAAAAAGATGCTACCGTAAGTATGCCGTAAGCGCATCGAACCGCCAAGATGGCGGCATCCTAGAAAGACGCTAGCGCACCTTGCGGACGACGTCAAGTGAATAGCCCGATGCTGTTAGTAGTAACTGTAACGCAAATGCGAAAAAAGAAGAGAGGGCGAAAAGATAACTTGCCGATTTGCAGGGACCGAACTTCGAATAACACGTCCGATGCTCTACAAACTGAGCTACGGGGACCTACAACCCACCATCCGCTTTATAGATTATGTACGCGCATTCAAACGAGGGAGTGTTATCGTCGCTAGTAGCCCTGACGGTGAGTGAGGACCTCTTTTGTTTGTTTCTGCCAGTGGTGCCAACATGGCGCCAAACACTTACGGCGAAGCGGCCATGTTTTGCGGGTGCGCGCATGCGCAGTTCACACGCAGTGTTCCGGTAGTGCCACCCTAGTTCCGGTACATGTGAAGCATATTGAGAGCATGCCTGTCTTGTACCCAGGCAGCCGGTGCATACTCTCGCACCCAGAAGGACATCTTGTTTTGAACTGCCAAGGCATGTTATCTGCGGCGCCAAGTTAACCCGGCAAATAGCGTCTTTGATACGAGAAAGCGCCTATTGATGCCGTTACCGCTTACAAGAAGTTGTCTGGACATTACTGCGCCGTCTTTGGATTGGAAAACGATCAGTGCAAGAGCAAGATATTACACAGCACTGTCTGTGAACATCACAACACGACGCGGGAATCGTGCAGGTGTGGTGTTTTCATATTACGCAGATTTCCATGCGCGACGAAAAACGCCGAGCTCCGCCGCCAGTGGATAATTGCAATCAACAGGAAAAAATTGCAATAATAGCAAAATTTGAGCTAGTTGGTGGTTCATACGCTGTTTTTACTTCCCAACAGGAAAAAATACGAGCCCAGTCAAAGTGAACAAGTAAGTACCCTTACTGCGTTTATTCAAGCGCGACGCTAGCTGTTCCACTTTACAGCAGTGATTTGTGTATAGTATGCAGAACCAAGTCATTGTAGTACACTTTCGCAGGCCGGATGCCAATGATAAGATACACACTCACACGTGCATGCACGCGCCGAGCACGTTTATTACAATTGTAACGGCGTGCTATCGCGAAGCAAAGAGACGAGAATGGCGGAAAGCGTGGCTTTCCACTTCGTCGAACGAAGTCGAACTTTGACGTGCCTTGACTGCGGCTAGGTGAATCTGTCGTAACCGTAGCACTATAAAATCCTGCTCTGGCTAGCAGTTTCGCACCACGCTTGTGTTCCAAGTGACAGGCATGACTGGCAAAAGATGAACACATGGGGCGCTTGAGTGCAAGCCGGAGCGGGATTCTAGCGCATCGTTCACACCGGCTTACAGAGCAAATTTTGCCTTGACACAGCCAAGACATGCGGCAGTTCGACTGATTCGAAAGCAATGCTTCCCGCTCTTCGCGTTTCTTTTCATCGCAATAGTACGTACCAGATGAAATCGCTTCCGCAGTCTGCAATGTACGCGTGCTAGACATTCCGGACTGACGAGGTAGGTGTTCTCGACGTTGCACACGAAAAGAGGACAAAATTGCAGAAGAGAAAAGGCGCCAAACATGCTTACAGCCGCACTCAGGTTGTGCAGTGTCGCGTTTGATTTGCGGAGCGTCTGCTCGCGTGGCAGTTCTGGGTGTTGCTTCGTTGCGCTTGCAACAGATGGCGCTATATACATTCTAATAATGGTATAGCACGCACTGAGCTCATGGTGTTCTGGTGTACAGCAACATTCTCTTTTTACAATCGCTGCGGTCGCGCACACTTTGGCGCTGTTTCCACTTCTGTCGCTCAATGACCATTGAAGGTTCCATGAAGTTGTGGGGTCTTCCGTTGTCTCCCTGACGGCCTTCGAAGCATCCCTTGAATCGGCGGCCTTAGGAACGTGGTGAAAACCGCTTTTATCTTAACTATTTCACGCTTTGTAACGCAGCACAGGACGTGTTTCCCGGAGTGTATGATAAACATTCGTTCACTCACTCGAGAGCAATGTGCCTGCGACATTTTTAATTCTTTTTCTTACGTCGAAGTTATTGGAACACGTCGTATGGTGGTCTTGTAACGCTATCACTCGTTTTTCGCAGATTAATATCGTTGCTGCGCTAGGCGTCCCCTTGCAAAAACATGACTCAGTGTATCCTGTCTGCATAATCTCAACAGCCAGCTTGAATAGGAACTCAAAAAAAATGAAAAGGACAGACTTACAATAGGATAACTAAATTACTACCAACCTGGTTCTAATCAGGGGACTCGGGGAGTCTGCTTTTCAATACAGCCCAGCTAGAGAGCCCGATTTGCCCGCTTCTTTCGTTGCGGCCCACCCCTTTCGTCACCGAATATCGCGCGGTGAAGATAACACCTTTCCAAATTGGAATTAGCGTTCCTTCTTGCTCATTTTATTTTCGTGCTCATGGGGTGAATATCTTTTATTTTCACTAATCTCCCCGCGACCGCGGTCTCGATTTGTTAACTTTTTGTCTTTACCGTTTGTACGATATTTTTTTTTGGGGGGGGGGGGGGGGACATGCCTAGTACATAATATTCCAGGAGATTTTCGGGTTATTAATAGGCGTCTGAAGTCTCCTCCGCTGGTTCAGCGGTGCGGATGTGCTTACTTTAGCTGAAGCCTGCAGGATAGCCGCCTAATGCTTCTATGCCTGATAATGTTATTAAAATGCGGGCCCCGGGTGTATCTGTTTTACGCTGCGCTTTGGCCCTTTCTTGTCTCGCTGCAGACTCACCCAGGGAGAAAAAAAGACGTGCCTGGAAAGCGGTATATCCCTTTTTCCTTCACTTTCTCCTCTCCCTAAAATAGACGGCTCCTTTCACTAATGCAGCACGCTCGCTGCGCGTGGCGTCCATCACCGACCCCGAAGCCCCCACGCGGGGGGCCTTGCTTAGCCACGTGGGGCGGCACGCTTGAAGAGATAACAACCAGCTTGCCAGGCGGTAGCCATGAAGCCGTTCTTGCGCTATCGACAGCGCTATCCGCGCCTTCTGCGTTATGGCACTGTTCGCGTGAGCTTTTAACGATCTATTATCTTACGTTGTGTTGGTTGCCGTCCGCTGTTCCCTGTGTAGCAGCCGCTCACGGTAGATGCCAGAATATTTTCTGGTTCTTCGTGATCACTGGACTCTTCGAAAACACTTTCCTCTCCTTTCCACCTAAACAAGAAAAAAAGACGCCATATAGATAAGCGGGGGCTGTTTTGCAGACATTATGAGCTTTGAAGACTGTGTGAGGCGCGCTGCCTTGGCCGGTATCTTTTCTTGTTTTTTTCTTCATTTTTTACCGAGTTTCTGCATTTTCAGTGTGCTCGAATAGCCCGCAATTCAGGCTCCCCTGTAGCTCCGATCTCAGGCTTTCTCATAACACAGGCCTTCGGGTGGCTTTGGGGATGGAGAATATATCGCTTTATGGCTGCCATGCTGCCGCTGTACGGCAACAAATTTTGACCTTTTTTTTTGTTACGATAGCCTTGCATGTAGTATTCGGTGCATCCTTCTATCTAGGCTCCGTGCTATGTGTCTTCTCCTCTTGTTCACTACACGCTGGTGGTCTGTTGAAAGCTTGTCTGTTGAACTAAATTATCTCAATATTTGACTTGCTAAGTACATTCGTTTCTTTTGAAGCCTGATATAAAACTCACGCGGCCCTTATACGCTCACGTAGGACGGCTCCAAGGCAAAAACCATATTCTTTTCTATTCCCAGTTGATCTTTAAAGGAACACTAAAGTCAAATAACCATTTATGTCAGAGTGAAAGCTCAATGTACGACAGCGTCTAAAACGACAATATTATCAACAGCAGCGCCCTACTTACTGAGAAGTTTATTTAAATGCACGAGAGCACATGCGCCACGAGTATGGCATTCGCAAAATGATCCCGCTTTCGCCAGACTTACCGCCTACAGTTAATCACTAGTAATCGAACTAGCTGCACTAAATAAAGATCATTCCGTGCATCAAGAAACGTCATAAAATGATGCTTGTTTATTCCTGTTTGATTCACAGAAAAGAGAACCGCTGGCCGTTATCATAGGGAATGGCGCGAGTGGTTCAAAAGTTCAACTTTCGCCTGGTTAAACTTAGAATTACTGTATATGCTACCTTTAGGTAGTAGCATATACAGTAACTCTAGCTAAACTGGACAGGTCGTGTCATCTAGCGGGGCCTAGTTCAACAAAGCACGCCTGTCCTCTCGGAGGCTGTGGCAGGAAATCGTTCAGTGACCGTTGTTGCTGCTATGGCTCCCGCTACTTTCGTTCTGCAGCTACTATTGTCGGCGGCCGCGCACTAAAGCCGGGCAACGTTGTGTACGGCAACAGTGACGTGAAAGGTTCCACTTGAGGCGGGTAATTTTAAATGTGTTAACGTGATGCGGACCACTAAAACGTAATTTTCTTCTAAAATAAGCACTTCTTTGGCACAAAAAAAATTTAAAGTAGCACTAAGAGGTTTCTGGACCGCTATTTCAGCAATTAACATCGACTTAACATTTGGCTTTAATGTGCTTTTAATAAGAGAGCAGGAAATTCGAGCCACGGCTTCATGTGCCACTGCTATAGACCCTTTCACTGTTTACAAACACCGACCTTTGATGACTTCCGGTTTCGTCTATCGGTGTGCCTGAATAGCGTAGGTGGTCAAGAAGAGCGTTAGAAAATAGCCCGCAAATTTTCTGCACTTTCCTTCCGTCATTTGGCAAAATATACGCAAATAAATGTTTTTTTTTTTGGGGGGGGGGGGGGCTACATAAAAATTACAACACATTCCCTTGAACCTTGTGCGCGTTCTTTTTATCTGAAAAACTCATGAGAGACTTTCCTTACCCTTGAAAAAACGAGAAAACGTCCTTTCAGTTTTGACGTTACGAGCTGGTAAATGAGGTGACCGGGAGTTTTTTGGGGGCACAACGCTTGCAATCTCGAAACCGTCTATAGGCGCCGTCTTCATTGTTTTTCTCTCGAGGTCGCGCGCTCTTCCGTTTTCAACTCACACGATGCCATATGGCAGAATTTGTGACTTCATGAGGACGTCACTACTTTTTTATATCTGTCACGCCACCATGTGATAATATTTTGCATCACTCATTGCCGACGCCGCGAACTGTTGCCGCCGGCGGTCGAATTTTCCGCTTGTTGAAGCGTGTTACGCTTTCGCCGTAAAATACAGGCACAGTTTCATTTGAAGCCGCGGCTCATATTACACTATTGTTCTGCTCTCTTGGGTGTCTCAGTAATCGTGCTGTTTTTTTTTATTTCTTCGTTGTTTATTTTTTTGTATTGCTCGCGTTTTGTAACGGGACACGCTGTCCGATATTTAACCTGGAGGCGATGTAGCCCAGCAGTCTCGCTTATAGCATCTTTGTCAAATCGTAGCAATGTGAATTTTTTGAAAACCGCGCAATTGAACCGGCTTTATCTGCTGTACGAGCACTCGTTAACACTATTATGCTGACTGGCTTTGGCTAAATTATGGCTAATTTCGTCTCATATTTCTTGATGTTGTCTAAGGGCCAGTTTATATTGGATGTCAGCATTTGTAGCGCGTTGTATTCGCTTAATATTAATGCATTGGATAGTTCTATTTAAGGTGAAAGACTTGTATATCTCGTGCGAAGGTCAAAGGTCCGTCGCCGCATCCCCCCCTCTCTTAAGTCGATGTATGAGGCAGGCATTTCGCTTCAAGTTAGGCGCCTCCTTTCCGACCCACTTCTTGCGCACGCATATCTATGCAACGCCAGAGAAGGCTGCAGAAGCACGAGATAAGGCACAGCGAGCCAAGTGCCTCGTTGGTTTCTGGCGGGGATTCTCAGTTCCTAACGCTTTGGCACTCAGGCTTTTGCCTTCGAGTCGTCTTAGCAACGGAGGGAGATGCCCTTGGAATTTTCAGTTTGTTAAGCGGCTGAGACCTTTAAGGCCGAAGTTAATAGCTGCGGTGCGTAACACAGGTACGTGCCACCAATATCAGGCAAACGCCCTGTAACGCACCTCACTAAAAATGAAGAATTTGTCTGTAACAAAGGGCTTTCCTAGCGCGAAACGACTCCTTAAGAAGAAGGCGGCACAAAGCGTTGCGTCCGGCCTTCCTTCCTTTCTTTCTTGTGGTGTCGCCTTGCGCTAAACGCTACGGATTTACACCAACTAGCCCGCCAACGCACTGGGTTTCGTATAACAAGCATGTATGCGTCACAGAAATTGTGAAATTACTCCCGTCCTCTAGGCGGTATGAAATGGGAAGTTCAAGCAGCTGCACTGACTTAAAGTCGTTCCACGCGCTTCCCGCACAGCCGCAACGCACGTGCCGGGACCCCTACCGCATGCAAGCGGGGGACAAATAAGCCAATTGGCGACGCTGGAGAGGGTGAAAGAGCGTCGCCAATTGGCTTATGTGTCCCCCGCTTGCGTGCTGCGGTAGGTGTCCCGGCCCGTGCATTGCGGCTGTGCGGGATGCGCGTGGAATGGCTCTTAGCGTCTGCATAACGTGGCGAAACTGCTGAAGATCAAGATAAAGCTGTAAAGTAGCAGTTAAATGCCATCAGCTCCGCTGATTAACCAGTCTTCGCGACGTTAAGTGAGTAAATCTGCTTCAATTCTTAAGCAAATAACAATGAATTCACTTGAATAACGCAAACTTGTATACAGTGCGTATTACGAACTGTGATTAACTGCCACCCTTGGGATGATATTCAACGCTCTGGAAAATTGTTAAGGCCTCGCACGTACTATGCCTTGCTGGGAAACATTTATTTGCGTGGACACAAGTGCATGCCGTCGTGGTTGCCAACAACAGGCGGCCCTTCTGTGGCGTGTACAGCTTCTGTGTTCCTTTCGCATTAGCCCGCCGACTAGCGGTCGCGAGATCCATTGTTTAAACAGATTCACTTTCCGCTCTAGCTTTGTTTTTTCACAGTGCCTTTCCAGGGAAAAACTCCGCGTCTCACTAGATTTGTGTGGCGTTGGAAATTCACAGGTCACACATTGGTTTTGCTTTCAGTTTTCCTTTTTTTTAATTAAGACTTTGCGATGGGAGATGATGAGTGTACTAATGTTTCGCATAAAGTACAAACATTTTCACATCCCTGAGGGCATACTAACAGGTTAATTTTTCTTGTTGTTTTTTGCTTGTTTTCAAGAAGGATTTATACAAGAAGTATTCAACCAGAAGTATTTAAACTGGTGAGGACTGCTTCACGCGCCCCAAATGAACATCCCAGCTAAAACGTACTATAGGCATACATAAGGTAGCTGTATGAAAAGCGCAGCTACTAGTTACTTTCAACTATCGTGATCGCGTCCCACTCAAAACGCATGGCCTTTATGACACGTCATGCGATAACGATCAGAATGCCTTGGAAGGAATGTCGACAAAGTGTTCGTCCGTAATGGTGACGTAAAAAGACTTCTACTCTGAGCTAAAACGTTAATGACTCCGTGGATTGGATCCGAACTTGATACCTGGGCACGTCGACCCAAGATAATCGAAATAGCTGTTTCATGCAAGCGAATGCCTTGCTTTGGCTCATAAGCTTCGAATGGACATAGTTCCTTGGAAGAAATGACTTCTGCATCCCAAGACACCCCAGAGCACAAGTCTGCTTCCTTGTTTTTCCGAAAGCTGATGAAACTGATGAAATATTATTTCATTCGGGCTCGCTTTTCTACCCCTTCAGCCACATGTAGGCACCACCGGACGTGCACCGTGCCAATAGTGCCAGTACATGTACAGTGTACAGATGGGAACTAGCGTAGTATAGTGCATGGTAACGTACTGAGAAACATGCCGTGCGGAAGAAAGAGTATGGCACAGGCGTAACCAAGAAAAAAAATAAAAGGGGGTGACCCCGCCCCCTTGCATTTTCTTGGTTGCGCCAATCATGTCTGGCCCGACCGCGGTGGTCTAGTTGCTAAGGTACTCGGCTGCGGATTCGCAGGTCGCAGGATCGAATCCCGGCTGCGGCGGCTGCATTTTCGGTGGAGGCGAAAATGCTTTAGGCCCGTGTGCTCAGATTTTGGTGCACGTAAAAGAACCCCAGGTGGTCGAAATTTCCGGAGTCCTCCACTACGGCGTGTCTTGTAATCATATGATGGTATTAAGACGTTAAACCGAACATATCAATTTATCAATCAACCAATCATGTCTGCATATGCAGGGGTGGAAGTGCGGCGCCTATTGCGTGCGCCAATCTGATCTGCTGCGCCAGCTGCACATGAACGGCCATGTCCGTGACAATTTCGACTGAAAATGTAAACCGTCCATTCTAGAAGATTATTCTCGTCGGCCGAGTGACAATGAGCGTTGGCTACGGAAAGGATGTGACCGCGTCCATATGTAGCGTTCGATCACGTTGTAATTACGGTTCAGGCCCCATTAATGGGGCTTGCTATATGCAGTGCTCGTCTCATCGCTGTTATCGCCGTGGTTTCTCCGTTAAAGTGGTGGCGCCAACGCGAGTAACTGTGAATTAGCTAGTAATACAGCGAAACCTTGATGATATGCGGTACCACTATGGGTATTATCCGAAGTGTCCACAAGAAATGATTTTCTTCCGTTTTGCTAAAGTTTGGGAAAGATGCTACAGGCTGGCCTTCTCGCACGATCGTTTTATAGAGCGCAGTGGCGACGCCATTTCGAAACTAATACAGAGTCTGAGATACGCAGCGACTGAGATATCGACAGAACAGAGGCTATCAGCTTTCCGCGATAAATATGTGCGCTTCTCTACCGCGATCTGATACTAAGCGACAGACGAAAATTATGTCGGCCCGTGTGCTCAGATTTGGGTGCACGTTAAAGAACCTTATGTGGTCGACAATTCCGGATCCTTCCACTAACAGCGTCTCTCATAGTCATATATGGTGGCTTAATCTTGTGTTGGTTTTGGGACGTTAAACCCCTCATATCAGTCAATCATGATGCTAAGCAACAACTGACAGTTTCATGGAAACACGGAGCGGTCGCGTGGACTCGATCATCTCCTGGTTAGTTGAGTGCAGCGTGGTGCATATGCTGCCCACTCTGTCGCGACCGGGCGGCTCGCTGTACCGTGCGCACGGATTCGCCGTGTGAATAGCCCCTCCCAACTCCGCTCCAGACAGAGCACAGGTGAGCAGAGTGATGCGTTTAATTAGTGTGGGGATAACAAACTTCCGACAAACGGAATGCGCTGCGATTATCTAGCAGTCATGAAAACAAGAGATGAGGATCGTTTGTCTCTTGTGTTCTCCGAGTTATTCCTCTGTCAGTCGGGATGTTTGTTGATGGGAACGCACACTTGAGTGGTAAGTCTAGTAAGCTCATTAGTACTGAATATTTAGGGGACGAAATTAGTTTTTTTTTCACCAGAAATAATTTTTATTGACGTTCATGTTTAGCCCTAGACATCTGCTCCAAAACTAACTTGCACTGATCTAAAACACCCCTTTTGGTGCTCCGAACCTGCTCCAAAACTCTCCTTTTACTGCGCCAACGCTGCTCCGAAACAGCATTATTCCTCATCCGTTAGCTGCTCCAAAACACCCACGTTCACTTCCACTCCTACGTATGCCTTCTCAAGTTTGCAAAGTAGTATATGAGCTGCAAATCAGAAATCAGAAATGCTTTTATTTTCCAACGAAATTGTTGGGGGTCCTTCAGGCGAAAAGATGCATAGTACAACTTGAAAGTGCCTGAAGGCCCTCACATGGCAGCAGTAACACTAAAACCAACATAAATACAGATGTTTAGCATATATCCAAATATAATACACCGTTTTAATTGAAACTAGGAACTTGCATTATGTTGAATAACACTAGTGATTTTCCACGAACACATGGTACTTAAAAGTAACATAGAAATGTAATACATATGTGAGAAGAGATGTGACAGTACATTGTGACACATAAGAAACAATAGTATTTACAACACTAAGAAAAGCACTGCTATAAATATCACTATGATGCACAATATGATGATACTTTGTATATTGAAACACTGAGCGCGAAGTAGATAATATAACAGAAAATGCGAAAAATGTAATGACGATGTCTTTTATATGTTCATTCCGGTTTACAAAAGTATTGTCTAATTTGTTTGCGAGTCAAAGTATTCGGATTAAATGTTTCCCCTTGCACTTTACTTAACAACGAAGGTAGGCTATGCTGTAGTGACTGCACATGCTGAATATTTTTGGCTTACGTTTGTCACTTAACAATGAATTATCAATGGCGTTATTCCTTTGCATTGTTTATGATTCAGTCGCTAGTAGTTTTGTTTTCTTACCTTCAGTTTTGTAATTTGGCGCTGCTAATTATGCACGATACTTTCTAACAAATGAATGCAACTTCACTTTTGTGTTCATTTGGTTTGAGACGCATATACCGCCTATTGCATACAACACGTATTTGCTTAGCATATATTCAGGTCATTTCGCTAACGAAGATATGCGTCACAGTATTTGTTGCCGTGCTTGGTATAAGTGACCACGTTGCACGCCTTGTAACTGACACTCCATACACTGCACCCTTTTAATGAGGAGAGTACTGTTCCCTGTCCTTGTGTTGCGTCAGTTTTGGACACGCTCCCTCAGCGACTGTCACGGACGGCTAGTTTTGGCGACACCGCGTCACGGCAATTACCTGGCGCCGTACTCCCCGACTGACCGGGAGAAACGGCGGCGCTGAAAGGGAGCCGAGAAGAGCAGAATGGGGTGCTCTTCTTAGAACGTCGCCGCCGACGGTGAATCCTTTTGTAACTGTGGCGGCGTCTGCAAGGTCGTAGAAAGCCACGGTATACCCCGAAAAAGGAATAGACTACGAGACGCCACGGCTGAGAGCTAAGTGGTTGACCGTTCCCACGGAAAAAAGCGTGGGAAACGCTCTGGGGGCCAAGCCGTATGACAACAACCCGACAGGTTGTCACTCTCGCTAGTTGCGGGCCCTCTCCCAATTAAAAAGGGGTGGGGTCAAAATATTTTTGGGGCGGAGTTTCCCATCAATTAAACGTGCATGATTGGACCCAGGTAGAGGTCTCTTGTCCCCAAGGAAGAGAGCGAGGAGACACGAGGGGGATTTAAGCGCAGGATTTTGCCCTTCTAGGAGACTAGTCGCTGACCAACTTGGTGTAGAACCAGATCAACAAGCATCTCTTCTAGAAGTTTTTAGTGTGGCTCTGTATCGGCTGGCCACCTAAACTTAGCCGTTCGTCTAGCTGTGACGCGATATTAACGTCTGCAACGTAGACATCGGGACTTCGCCTCGAGTTAGCTCAACCTGCTCGAAGTCACCTGCAAGCACTAGCCTCCCGGAGCCACCAGCGTTGCAACACCGCCGACATCGCAGTCGTGCCAGAACTCTCTTCGACTTCTCGCATCCGATCGTCGGGGACACAACGCTGCCGGTCATCACACGTATGCCTTCACCTGTTTATATCTTCGAACTTTCTCCTCCGTCATTCTATTCTTGTTAGTTTGTGTAGTTTGTAATAGTTCTCTCTCGTAAGCTGATTTATTGTTTCTGTTATATATTTCTTTAGTTGCATCAAGTGTCGTTGTATTTTGTTAGTTGTATAGAAGTGTTGTATTAGATCTCCTGTGCTGCCATATCACTAGAGTAAAATTTGTTTTGTTTTCTCACGTCTCTGATCTCTTCACTGTCTCTGCTTGCGTACGGAACGAACCAACCTGCTGTCATTCCCGTCGCCGACTTCGCGCTGGCGACGCTAGAGTGGCAGCTTGTAACAAAACTGGCGTCCGCGAGACAGGACGTTCCGTACAAGAGTAAGACAGTGAGGGGTCAACGAGAACCGTGCGGACAGCGTGGTGATAGAGCCGCACAGTTGAAGCGGTTGCATCCTGCAATGATTGCGCTGTTTTTATAGTGGCAGTATAGCGACAGTTGCAGTATGGAGTGTATGGATTTTGACAAGTGGATCGCGTACGGTAAACAGTTAGGCCTCGAGGGCGCCGAACTGAGACAATGTGTTAAGGAGCAGCAGGAACAGGCGCTGGCGTTAGCCAGAGAAGAGCGGGCACGGGCCCGGGAGAAAAGGGAAAAAGAAAGGGAGAGAGAGCGCCAAGAAAGGGCGAAAGAACGAGAAGCGGCAAGGGAAGCCGGAGAACGGGAAGTGCAGCTACTGCAATTAAAGATTCGCCTCAGTGAGAGTAGCAGGGTGAGCCAATCCAGCAGTGAGCACGGCGATGCCGGCGAGAAACTGTCATTTGAGCGAGACACATGGTGTCAAGGGCTACTCACGGTTCTGCCTTGCGAGGCAAATGAAGCTGTTTCGCGACTCAGTCGGCAGAACGCGAACAACTACGAGGTAGTTAAGGCAGAGATGTTCCGGACATCGGGAACTTCTGTCTGGACAAAAGAAGGGCAGCTCAGACAAAAGTCTGAAAGGGAGGCGCGTCATGACGCGCTAGAAACAGAGATCGCGCCAGAAAATGGCCCGCAAATTCCTGAATACATCAATCTAGAGCATGTCGAGAACGAGCCCTTGGCCAGTCTCGAGGTAGAGACAGTATCAAAAGACGGTCCTTGCGAGGATGAGGTGTGTGCCAGCAACCCTAATGGGCTCAGTAAGGAGCTGGAAGCCATCCCCATGCTTCGAGAGGACGTCTCGAAATTTTCACATGTAGATATGATTAATGCAGTGGCTAATGAGAGCAAGAACGCGAAGCTTCAGGAGTGCAGCGATGCCATCGGAGAGGGCCCAGTTAATGGTTTCATCAGCGTTGACAGAGACAATTTGGTCCGACAGTCCGTCGTGACGAAGAGTTCGAAAAGCGTTAGCGGGAGGGAAGACCTAGCACTAGCTCCAACGAGCTTCCCGACTTCTGAGGTCACGACGCGACATGATTATGGCATCGAGAGAAAAGAGGCAAGCAAACATCGCCGAAAAAGAAAGAAGCGAAATCGTTCGGCACTGCCTAAGCCTAGGACTAGTCCCACCCCGTCGCCAGAAGGACGAAGGGGTAGGCATTCAATCAGTTTTAGGAAACGTCAATGGTGGCGTTCAGCCTGGCACAAGCGGCGAGCCAGCTTTGGAGGAGGAAAAGGAGGTGCATCACCCAAACGGAAGGCGCGTTTTAGTTCGACAACTTCAGGAAGGCGACCTTGTCCGAAGGGTCAACGTCGAAAGATCACAAAAGCTAAAAACCGCGTCGGGGCGAACACAAAGGGACAGTGGCCCCAGTTTTCCTCCTGCTTCTGGCGTCCCTTTCAAATTCCTGAGGGGAACAGGCCAAAGTGGAAAATGAGGTATGACGGCAGTGCACTGCTTCGAGTTTGTGCATTTTGTAGCTTCTTGCGTGCTCGAAAACAGCCCGCACCACGACCCCATCGGGTGCGATTCAAAAGAATCTAGTTGAGAAAGGGGGAACGGGCAGTTCGAGTAACTTTTGCACAGGCGTGTTAAATACTGTTACTCAGGGTACGTCACGATGCGTATTCAAGTCTTTTAAAATTTGTGAGTTACGTGATGCGGTGTAAATTTTTCAAAAGGAAAACCGCCGAACCAAAGGCTGAAAATTGAAGTTAGTTAATCATGAGTGCGAAAATTTGCATAAGGTAAAAACGGAGAAAATATGTTATTTTTCTCGTTTCTTTCAAAAGGCTTAGTGTAATATCGTATACCTCCGCTGCCATGGGGATGTGGCATGAATGAGCATTTGAGGAAGATATTAGCACAAACCGAATGATTTCGTAAATTGATTAAGATTGGCGTGACCTGGGACAGTTGTCGTTGCGCGCATCGAGAATTGAGGTCTATGAGCATGTTATTTTTTTTTTCCTTTCGTTGGTTGTTTTCTGTTTGTATGGGCGTATTTCATTGTATGAAGGTGTATTTTGAGTTATTTTCTTTTTGCTTGGTGCATTGGTTGTTTTACTTGCTGTAATGCACATTGAAAGATTGCCCTACAGTAAAGGAGCGCACCTGTTCCGTTTTGTTTCGTAGTATACATTCGTGCAGTGTATTCTGTATTGATGGCTGCCGTACACGGCTATTTCCTCTTCTTGGTTGTATGGCGCATTGATACTGTTGCGTGTAAATGAAGCTGGTACTCTAACAATTTGTTTGTTTTTTTTCTTTTGTTGTTACTTTGATGCACTCTGCCTAGTTATGTTGTGTATGAGAGGGACAGCCCTCATGTCTCCCTTGTTGGTGGTGTTTTGTTCCTTGTTGTCGAAAAAATTCCCCTCCGTGTGAACAAATGTTATGAATAACATTCTGAAAGTGGGGGGCAATGTCACGGACGGCTAGTTTTGGCGACACCGCGTCACGGCAATTAACTGGCGCCGTACTCCCCGACTGACCGGGAGAAACGGCGGCGCTGAAAGGGAGCCGAGAAGAGCAGAATGGGGTGCTCTTCTTAGAACGTCGCCGCCGACGGTGAATCCTTTTGTAACTGTGGCGGCGTCTGCAAGGTCGTAGAAAGCCACGGTATACCCCGAAAAAGGAATAGACTACGAGACGCCACGGCTGAGAGCTAAGTGGTTGACCGTTCCCACGGAAAAAAGCGTGGGAAACGCTCTGGGGGCCAAGCCGTATGACAACAACCCGACAGGTTGTCACTCTCGCTAGTTGCGGGCCCTCTCCCAATTAAAAAGGGGTGGGGTCAAAATATTTTGGGGCGGAGTTTCCCATCAATTAAACGTGCATGATTGGACCCAGGTAGAGGTCTCTTGTCCCCAAGGAAGAGAGCGAGGAGACACGAGGGGGATTTAAGCGCAGGATTTTGCCCTGCTAGGAGACTAGTCGCTGACCAACTTGGTGTAGAACCAGATCAACAAGCATCTCTTCTAGAAGTTTTTAGTGTGGCTCTGTATCGGCTGGCCACCTAAACTTAGCCGTTCGTCTAGCTGTGACGCGATATTAACGTCTGCAACGTAGACATCGGGACTTCGCCTCGAGTTAGCTCAACCTGCTCGAAGTCACCTGCAAGCACTAGCCTCCCGGAGCCACCAGCGTTGCAACACCGCCGACATCGCAGTCGTGCCAGAACTCTCTTCGACTTCTCGCATCCGATCGTCGGGGACACAACGCTGCCGGTCATCACACGTATGCCTTCACCTGTTTATATCTTCGAACTTTCTCCTCCGTCATTCTATTCTTGTTAGTTTGTGTAGTTTGTAATAGTTCTCTCTCGTAAGCTGATTTATTGTTTCTGTTATATATTTCTTTAGTTGCATCAAGTGTCGTTGTATTTTGTTAGTTGTATAGAAGTGTTGTATTAGATCTCCTGTGCTGCCATATCACTAGAGTAAAATTTGTTTTGTTTTCTCACGTCTCTGATCTCTTCACTGTCTCTGCTTGCGTACGGAACGAACCAACCTGCTGTCATTCCCGTCGCCGACTTCGCGCTGGCGACGCTAGAGTGGCAGCTTGTAACAGCGACCATTGCATCTTATTACCTTTTTTCTACTTTTTTTTTCGCTCGGAATGCGCACACGCACACGAGGTGGCTTGCGTTGATATCGCTCCTCGTAATTCGTTCAGCACGAGGCAGCGTTATTGTTTATTTGTTTGTTTGTTTGTTTTTCAAGCAATCTTCTGTAGTTCTCGCTGTAAAAGCATTCGTGCGTCTTGTTCAGTGTTGTTTTTTTTTTTCAAGTCAACTTGCTGCTGCTGCGTTGCGTACGTGCGTTGCATGTAACTACGACTCCGTTATCGCGCGTTTGTTCGTGTGTATACGCGCGCGAAGCGTCAGCGCAGGGGAAACGGGCCGTGATGCGGAGACAGACAAACGAGAGGAAAAACAAGTTCTCGACGCGGTAGTTTTGTGCGTTTGTTTTTGGTTCACAATAGCGGCGGTGGTTTTTCTTCGTCCTTCTCGTGTTGTGTGTATGTGTAAACGCGTGCGACGGCGCATAGTAATGCAGCGAGAGCGTCGGTGACTCGTGCAGATCCGTTTTCGCGCCCGACGGCTCTTCGTTATTTAATTACTTGCCGCCGCCGCCGCCTATGTTTTATTCTTTTCCGTGCTCGTTCGCTCGGTACTTCCTTCCTGTTCGCCGATCTCGTTTACGCATAAACTTATGCCATTTGTACGCAAGCTAATAAGCGTTAAAAAACTGTAGCGACACGCACATACAGAAAAATAATTTAGACAGGCTATCGGCTTTTGATTGATATGTGGGGTTTCACGTCCCAAAACCACCATATTATTATGAGAGACGCCGTAGTGGAGTGCTCCGGGAATTTCGACCACCGGGGGTTCTTTAACGTGGACCCAAATCTGAGCACACGGGTCTACAGCATTCCCGCCTCCATCGAAAATGCAGCCGCCGCAGCCGGGATTCGATCCCACGACCTGTGGGTCAGCAGCCGAGTACCTTAGCCACTAGACCACCGCGGCGGGGCACAGGCTATCGGCTGTCTAAGAACAAATTTAGACGGTATGTAGACTGTTTAAAAGGGGGTTTACACAGTCTGTCGAATGTCTAAAGGTAAACCTGAACAACCTATAGATTATTTATGAATAAATTTAGAAATCTATAGTCTGCTTCAATTTATTTTCGTTAATGTTGGCCATTCTTACTTTCATCATGCAGTGGTGCTATTCACAGTAGCCATTTCCCAGAATAGTCCATTTCGCATTCGGCATCGCAAGCGTAACAGATAAATATCTCTAAGATGACATTCATTATCAGCCTGTTTTAGTCTACTACACGATGAAGGTCTCTCCCTATGATCTCCAGTGCACCCTATCCTGTGCCAGCTCATTCCATTTCCATCCCTTCGATCTTCTCGATTTTGTCACAGCATTATCTTCGCCATATGCAATCCGGGGATAAACTTATGTGGATGCGTCAGATGCGTTGCCCTGTTTCATAATACTGTAGTGCTCGTCCGCCACAGTGGTGTAGCGGTTAGGTATTCAGTTTCTGGCCCGAAGGTCGCGGGTTTGGTACCGGCCGCGGCGGTCGCATTTCGATGGGAGCGAGCGAAATGCTGGAGGTCTGTGTTACTGTATGCGCGCACGTTAAAGGGTCTGTTGCATAGTTCCGACACCCGTGATGTCTGTACTGAAGTACGACACCATGCTGTTGAAAACGTATTAATAGTAGGTGCAGAGGGGGGGGGGGGAGCAAACAAATGTGCATGTGCCACCAGCACGTGTCGAGCAGTTCGATAGGGACTGATGTCGTTTTACAACAGGGCCCATAAACCACACCGAACTTAAAGGCGAGAGAATACTTTATTTCTTGCCTCCGATACCCTGCCTACAAGCAACTCCTCCTCCGCACCATTTATTTATTCATAAAACACGTTCAGTCAGTCAGGATGTCGCGTTTCTGTATGCGAGAGAATCTTATGCTCGTGGCAGTGTCCGTTCTGTGGCGTCTGCACCCATAATGCGTATGCGCAACACTCCCTCATTCTCCTCTCCAACGTAGGTGGGCGCTTTTCCCTCCTCTCCAGTCTCTCCGCCACAAGTGCGGCGCAGCAAATAATTGCATATAACTCTCTCTTTCTCTCTCTCTCTAGGAATACGTCGGTAGGCGGCGCAAGTGTCGTGGCGCATAGTAGACACGGTATGCAGGGCGTGTGGAGAGGAAAAAGAAACTGCCGAACCCTTGATAATGTTCTGTCAAGGGCTTCACCCTATAGTTCAGGATGATGGCGCAGAGTTTTTCAAAGCACTGGGGTTTAGGGACAGGGAGGGCACAATAGACTTTAAGCGGGTAGAATTAACTAGAAGCAGGTTATCCGATTGGTGGCTAAAGTCAAGGCACGAGTGAAAATTTAACCCTTCGCTGCAAAGTACGAATCCTCAACCTCACTATTTAAAGGGAAAAAAATAAATCTAGTTTTTGGTTCATTAAGTATATACGGCTTGGTGGCGCTGCTAGCCACCGCCCGATCTAAAGGGTGCAGCCATATCCATCCATCCATCCATTCAGTGTGAAGCGCGCGTTCGCTGTGCTTCCGTCATTCTATCTCTGCAACGGTGTGCGAAACGCCATGAAAAATTTCAACGTCAGCGCTAGTTGCAGAGGCATCGCGATCGCCGCGGAGCAGAGGAAGGCTAGGGAAGCCGAACGTAAACGTCAGCGTCGGCAAGCGCACGTCAGCGTCGGCAAGCGCACGTCAGCGTCGGCAAGCGCACGTCAGCGTCGGCAAGCGCACCCCGAACATCGGGGCAGGGAAGTCGAACGTCAACGTCGGCAGGAAACTTCTACAGAAGCAACTAGGGCTCGGCGGGCCGAAGTTGAACGTCAGCGTTATCAAGCCGTCCCCGAACTCTGGCTCGGAAAGTCGAGGCGTAACGGCAGCGTCGAACGGCAGCTCTCGATTCAGATGCGACGAGGCAACGCGAGTCTGCACGTCCAGAGCCGTCGTCGACCACAAAGCCCCCGCGATGCTTTCGCATCCCACCATGGTTGCCCGTAGGCAGAGAGGACGGACATGTAATTTTTAAAGACGATAATCTTTCTTGGGGACCTTCGACGCAAATATTTTGGTCTGTCTGTACATTTGTCTGTTTGTCCACTCTTAACGACACCGGGTACTTGAAACGGCCGACCCCATCCGCAACGCCCACCAATGTTGCTCAAGATTTAGCGTTCATACTTGGGCAATTGTCAATTACAAAGCCATTATTGCAATGTCTGGCGCACCATAACAACACGTATATAATCTGTATGTGCGTCTTTTACTAGAAAAGGCATAAATATGTAATTTTAAGGACCGTAGCGCTTATAACGCTCCACTGACTATGCAACGCTTGCACGAAAAGGCGAGTAAACGTTTCCAACGTTTTGCTAAAACGAGACGGTGGTGGCACTTACCCGTCGCCTTGCATTCTACACCTTATCACCTCTGAGACGGGCGCGCACACCCGTCTCAGAGCCACGCGCTTCGTTTTCTTAGAAAACTGCCAGATGGCGCTTATGTCTCACTTGTGATGTGACTTGATGCGCTCGTTCACCTCCACTGTAACGCAGCGCCTCCAGAATACCATTCACCGATTTTCCTGCGCAGAACATCAAATAAATGTTTTGTTCACTCTCTCCACACTCAAGACTATCGTCCTTCGACGACATTTGCAGATTAACATGCAGATACGGGGCCAATTTTTTACACGCTGCTGTCTGCGCCTGCGCAGTCGCAAACGTGGCAAACGAAGAAAAATTGGTTTATCGTGCACGACGGTCACGCTATGCAAGGCAGAACGGGAATACAACTGCATGGTAAAGTAAGGTAGGAATCCTGACGCCATGTGAACGAACCACTGACGCCAGGAATGTGGCTGCAAAGACGGAAAATGCTGGGAGAGAACACGCTCGTTTTTTGTTTGTTTTTTGCATTTAAGAGGTTGTTTAGGGGCCCTTTAAAAAAATACCAGCAGATGTCTGAAATTTTCTGAGCCTTCCACTTCGGCGTTGCTCATAATTATATACTGGTCTAGAGCGTTAAAACCCGATACTGTTATTTTCGTCACAGCATTATCTTCAGAAAGTACAATCTAGAGATAAGTGCTGACATGTAATCTATGTGGAAACGTCAGACGTGCTGCAAGATTTCACAATACGGTATTTCTTGGTGCGCACGGTGGTACGTAAGCGTATGCGACACGCGGCAGTGTAGCCGTGATTAATGCCTGTGGTATACAAAGTGTGTGCGTTGTGGTTATGCCCTGTTGCAGTGCCGGTGAGCGTGGAAGTTGAGCAGAGCGTGGTCGAGGCGACGGTCAACTCGTCGGTTACGCTGTCATGTCTTGCCACGGGTCACCCCAAGGTCACCACGCTTCTCTGGTCGCGTGCCTCGGACGACGACGAACAGGACGACCCGGCGGCGGCCACCGGCAACTCCACCAGCTCAGAGGACGCTACCTTTGGCAGCCGCTTGATCGACAGCACAAACGTCACTCAGGTGAGGAAGGGGGAGGTCGTGCACGCGCATCGGGAGATTTTCGATTCCGTCTCGCGAAAATATTGACGAAGATAGCTTTGATAATTAGCTTTGATCCTTTTTTTATTATTGCTTTTCATGTTCATGCCACTTCATGACCATACATTTGAATTACTCTCTTTTTATCTTAGCACTGTTTTCATAAACTTTTTGTATTACTTTTTTGTGATGTTATACCTGTATGTTTATTTCATATTTGTTGTACATGATTGACTGCCATTCCTGCTGCTTTGTCAACTTGTGAACGGGGTCAGGACCTCGTCAAGCTCTTGAGCTTTTACTCCTGTACTCCACCTTATCTAAAGGAAATAAAATGATTGATTGATTTAATTATTGGGATAATAGCTCGTGAGACGGGTACGCCCCCCCCCTCCCCGAATGAGAGCATTGAAAGCTATTATTGCCCCGCGTCTCGCCAGAATTACCTCTGTCTTCAAAAATGTCCCGCATTTCACGCTATATTTTCATTGTTCGGCAGCGCATTGAATTCAGCTGCATCAAGGAGCTCAGCTTAGTTCACCTTCTTTTCCTCTGCACATCGATTTTTGTAACGTTGCTGTTGTTTTCGTGATATTTTAATATTCTGGCTAGACGCAAGTTGGCCGCGTCCTCTTGTTTTTGGTAGCTATTAAAAAAAGCCGGCTAGCTATACACTCTAAAGGCGCGTTCACACTTGGCCTCGAAGAGAGTGAAACCGGCGAAACTTTCCGGAAACTGGCTTGTTTCGCCGCCCAAGCGGCCAGAAAACCACGCCGTGCGGCCGGCGCGCAAAAATTGGTCCACGTGCGATTTTCCCGCCACGCGAAACCGGATACGGTTCCCGCTTCACAGCCTTGGCTGCGCTAGATCAAACCACGTGACCTAACCAGCCGCCCAGAGGTTCAACATGGCGGCACAAGCGTTGGCGGTGGCTCGCATCCGCTCAAATCGCAAACTACCCGCGCAGCACGACGAAGCTTGATGGCCTCAACGAGGACGCGTTCATCAAGAGCCTGACTTGGATTACGATCGTCGAGAACTCAGGAAGTAGACGGTGCAGCGGCAACAAGTCATCATGCCCTAACTTGTCTCGCTTTTGTGTACAGCCGGTTGAAACCGCGGTCGCTTGTGTCGTTCCTGCTGGCGTATCTTCCGAAACAACGTTTGAAAAGTGCGAGCTGTTTCTTTTCACTACTTTGTGTCAATAACTATAATAAGAACTTTAGTTCTCAGAAAGCAGGCAAAATCGACTTGTCAAGGTAGCGACGGCAGTGGCGGTGGGATGGGGCAGAACGGATGCGAACATCTCCGACGCGCGTGGCCGTGATTTTCCCGCCGCTCTGGCGGTTTCGTTTTTCATCACGTGCTACGTATACGACTCTCCAAAGAGACACGTTGACTCCCTTGTGGGCCAGAAGACTCTCGGAAGGGAGTATAGTGACCCCCTTAAGAGAGGACTCTTTGCTTTTTTTTTTTTTTTGTGCAGCGTGCCGTGTAGCATCAACCAAAGACTGTGTACATTTGAAAATGAACGTGTCCTTTCGTCTTGTTCTTTTGCACAGGTGTCCGAGGTCCAATACCGGGCGCAGCTGACGCTTGAGTCCCTCCGGAGGCGGGACAATGGCACATACGTCTGCTACGCGGGCAACGAGTACAACATGACCATGGCGGTGCAGGATGTACTCGTACTTGGTCCGTATACTCTGGCATATATTCGCGGACTTTGTTCACTACAGTCCGTTACTGCCTGGGAACATAAGCGTGCGCAGAATTTGTCGCAGATCACAATGTATCAGGCAGACCTCGCGCCCTCCTCCTCTCTTTGGCCACATTAGAGCGCGTGCGACGATGTAATTATACCACCGTTGTTTTTGCTATGCACGCAGAGAAATGCTTCTGCGAACTCTTGTCGGACGCGGCAGACATCACGTTTGGAAGTCGAGCTGAATTAGGAGCGCTGGCTTGCCGTACACAGAACGCCAACCGCAAAAGCTTCATAGTTCCCGCAAACATTCTGTTGGGCTTTGCCTCACGTGAAATTATGTTGCGGCAGAGCACCCTTTGCAGGGGCTGTAATGGCGGTCAGCGCGAACATGTGAGAATAAGGCCCGACTGGGCTGGGCTCCCAGGGCGCACCGGTTGACATTCCCCAAATACCGCCACCCCGACAAGGTTCGCGGCCCGTAAGGCCCTCGGTTCCGGTCGCGTAGCAGAAACAGTCTCTCCTGGCTGCTCAAATCCGGCAAACACGCTCCTCTGCAGGGGAAAAATAGTGGCATGGGACAAGGTTGTTAGGGAAGGTTAGTTGCTCCTCCCTGATAGAAGGAATGTGGTACTACGAGAATTGCCGGAAAAGGAAGCAAAATATATTGCAGGGCGTGCTATGCCGTCGAGAAAACGACCTCTTGACGTAAATGCGTTCTTCGCTGCCGCCCTCGCATGCATTCCATTCCGGCGGATGCTTTGGCATCTCCTTCCCGTATCAAGGCAGAGGGAAAACGACTAGACTACGCCGTGCATTGGAAAGGGGAGCAACAACGTAATGTGACCTTCTCGCAATACAGCGTGAAGGGGCGAGAAATAACTTTCTTTCCAGACCGTACGTTTTGTTACGTCTGCCTGCTGACACATAACTCGGAGAACTGTTTCGAAACGGCACGATCGTCAAGCGCCTCAATTCGAGTGCCTCCACTTTTTTTTTTGTGAATATCTGTGTCTCGGTATGTATTTGATGAAAGTACAGGGTACTTTTCTCCTTTGTTAACTGTTTCAATTTCATAGATTGTGCTTCTATCAAAAGATTCTGTGCAGTGTCACAGACACAATGCCCTGGCAACCAACATTGAATGGTGCGGTGATGTGGTTTTAGCTAGCACTTAACTATTGTTGCGACACGCAATTTGTTTTTATTGCTGTTTTTTTCCTGTGACTTTGTACTCCATTAATTTTTGTGTGCATTCATTGTTTTGCAGTCACTTGCATTTCGATGTGCCACCTGACGCCCTTCTAAAAAAGTAAAACTAAATTTATTCCCCGTTATCACCATTGATTAATAGGCGTAAGGTATGCGATGTAAGAAGGTATAACATGGAGAGAATCGAATACGCTCTGAAAAATTGAGGAAACGTCAAAGCAATGAAGAGGAAACTTGGGATAGGCGAAAATCGGATGTATGCACTAAGAAACAAAGAAGGCAAAATAACTACCAATATGGATAGGATAGTTAAAATAGTGGAGGAGTTTTACAGAGATCTGTACAGTAGCCGAGACAACCACGACCTTAATACTATAAGAACTAGCAGTAACCCAGATGACACCCCTACCAGTAATGATAGAAGTCAGAAAAGCTTTGGAGAGCATGCAAAGAGGCAAAACTGCTGGTGAGGATCAGGTAACATCAGATCTGCTGAAAAATAGAGGACAGATTGTGTTAGAAAAACTAGCCACCCTATTTACGAGATGTCTCCTGACGGGAAGAGTACCAGAGTCTTGGAAGAACACTAACATCATCTTAATACATAAGAAAGGAGATGACAAGGACTTGAAGAATTACAGGCCGATCAGCTTGCTCTCTGTAGTATACAAGCTATTTACAAAGGTAATTGCTAACAGAGTAAAGAAAACAATAGAATTCAATCAACCAAAGGAACAAGCAGGATTTCGAACAGGCTACTCAACAATCGACCATATTCATACTATCAATCAGGTGATAGAGAAATGCTCAGAATATAACCAACCACTATACATAGCCTTCATAGATTACGAGAAGGTGTTTGATTCAGTAGAAATATCGGCCGTCATGCAGACACTGCAGAATCAGGCCGTCGATGAAGTATATATAAACATCCTGGAAGAAATCTACAGGTTATCAACTGCTACCATAGTGCTTCATAAAGAAAGCAACAGAATACCAATAAAGAAGGGTGTAAGGCAGGGGGACATAATCTCCCCAATGCAATTTACCGCGTGCTTACAGGAAGTTTTCAGAAGCCTAGAATGGGAACAGTTAGGGATAAGAGTTAATGGAGAGTACCTTAGTAACCTGCGCTTCGCCGATAACATTGCATTGCTGAGTAATCAGGGGACGAATTTCAACTCATGATTACGCAGTTAGACAAGGAGAGCAGAAAGTTGGGTCTTAAAATGAATCTGCAGAAAACGAAAGTAATGTACAACAACCCCGGAAAAGAGCAGCGCTTCGAGATAGGTAATAGTGCACTTCAAGTTGTCAAAGACTATGTCTACTTAGGGCAGGTAATAACCGCAGAGCCAAACCACGAGATTGAAGTAACTAGAAGCATAAGAATGGGGTGGAGCACATTCGGCAAGCACTCTGAAATTATGACAGGTAGCCTGCCACTATCCTTCAAGAGGAAGGTATATAACAGCTGTATCTTGCCGGTACTTAGCTATGGAGCAGAAACCTGGAGACTTACAAAGAGGGTTCAGCTTAAATTGAGGACGACGCAGCGAGCAATGGAAAGAAAAATGGTAGGTGTAACCTTAAGAGGCAAGAAGAGAGCAGAGTGGATTAGGGAACAAATGGGGGTTAAGGATATCATAGCTGAAATCAAGAAGAGGAAATGAACATGGGCCGGGCATGTAGCGCATAGACAGGATAACCGCTGGTCATTAAGGGTAACCGATTGGATTCCCAGAGAAGGCAAGCGGGTTAGGGGGAGACAGAAGGTTAGGTGGGCAGATGAGATTAAGAAGTTTGCGGGTATAAATTGGCAGCAGCAAGCACAAGACCGGGTTAACTTGCAAAACATGAGAGAGGCCTTTGTCCTGCAGTGGACGTAGTCAAGCTGATGATGATGATGATGATGATCACCATTTACAGAGCCCCCAGAGGTGAACCTGTCATCACTGAAGGCCGAGGACGCACGCACAGCAAAGCTCAGCTGGCATGTGCGCCACTCGGGCAACCAGCCCGTATCGCGCTACCACCTCCAGGTGCGCAACTACTCCACCGAAGCCGACTGGCTGGACGTGCACAATGCAGTGCCACCGAACATGACCTCTTACCTTGTCCACTACCTGGCACCCGGTGCCACCTACGGTTTCCGCCTTGCGGCTGTCAACTCGGTCGGTAACGGACCCTGGGAGCAACGAAACATCACTATGCCACCGGATGGTATGCATCCTGGTTCACAGGTTTTCTCAAGCTTATGGATATTTTAAAGAAAACTGCGGTCTCGCATGTGTGTTGAAAAATTCATGTATTCTTATCCACTTTCTCAGGCACGTATGAGGCCTAAATAGCTGTAGACAAATTTTAAATGGTAAGTTACTTAGGCAAAATGCGTGTTTGCACGAAGGTGTGTGTGTGCGTGCTTGCGTGACTGTTTGGGTGGGTGTACAGAAAGCGAGGTATGTGGCTGGGTAACAGAAGGCTGATACATAGACATAACCTGCAAAGAAATTTTTGTACAGTATCTATATACCCATACTGATTCCCCTGCATAAATAGACTTCTCTTTGAACAGTTTTGTAGGTAGAACTTCTATATCCCAAGAAACAAAATTTAAGAATAACTCTATAAAGACACCCACCACAGTGGTCTAGTGGTTAGTGCTACAATGTAAATCCATAGCTCACAGGTCGAATGCTGGTCATGCGGCTGCATTTCGATGGTGGTGAATTGCTATAAAACCGTGTACTTAGATTTAGGTGCACGGCAAAGAACACCAGGTGGTCAAAATTTTCTTTCACAGCCCTCCAATACGACATCCATCGTAATAATATGCTGGTTTTGGCACGTAAAACCCTAACAGTTATTATTATTATTATTATTATTATTATTATTATTATTATTATTATTATTATTATTATTATATTATTATTATTGTTATTGTTATTGTTATTGTTATTATTGTTATTGTTATTATTGTTATTGTTATTATTGTTATTATTATTATTATTATTATTATTATTATTATTATTATTATTATTATTATTATTATTATTAGTCTGTAAAGATGTTCATGAAATTACTATGTCTTTAAGCACATAGCTAATATTTTGTTATCTGAAAATCACTTTTGTAAGAGAAAATCACAAGTTATGCTGTTGCACAGAAAACTAGTTTCACTCCTACTTTTCTGACTATATTCTTCAGGTTACGCAGCATCTTGTGAACATGCAATATTGTCTTTATAATGGGATTCATGTTTTAACTAATGAGCTCAATGTCAAAGTGAGTTTCCAAGCAGAGGTTTTTAGCTCATTGAGCAGTGTTTGTGCCTCACTTGTTAGAACAGCTCTTAGATACTCAGCCTGTATAATATCTTAATAAAGTGGTTTCGAAAGCTACATGTGATGCTGTGCACATGACTGTCAATTTTTTGGTATGAACCGCATGTCTAATCGTTCAAAGCTAATGCTCTCGACTGTCATTTCTTTTTAATCCATCCAGTTCCACCAAAAATCAACCAGGTGCATCTGTTGGCAACAACTAATGAGACCCTGGTGTTTGCATGGCGAAGGCCTAGTCATGATAATGGCGCAAACATCAGCCAGTACCAGTTGGAGCTCTTTCGTCCAGGCCAAGTCCACCGCAACCAGACAACACTCTCAGCCGAGCCACAGAACAGGCTGAAGCACATGTATGTCTATGTAAGCCTCACACCAGGAGAACAGTACATCTTTCAGGTGAGTGAAGGCCTCTTTTATTCCGTAACTGTTACACACCTACTTTTTCTACTGGGAGTGAACATAAACACCTCCATATCTGGGCACTGATCATAATGCTGCTATTACTGCAATTTCTTTGGCGTGACGAAATGTTGATTCTTTTTAGCGATACATTCTATCATTACAACACAATATGCCTTCTCAACTTGGGCAGATAGGCAACACCAATCAAACTCTTGCATGGACATCAAGTGTGGGAGTGGGTAAAAAGGCGTGCATGACCCCCCCCCCCCCCCCTAAACCACACCTATACTCATTCATGACCCTATCTCCACCAGCAATATTTCCGTCCACCACCGCAATGTAACACGAGGTTCGCATTTGCGACCACCTAGAGAAAATCATGCTGACTTCTATTTCAACAGCAACATAGTTACCAAGACAAAAGTTTGCATGCTTACGTTCAGCAATGACAAGACTAGAGCTTACCAATGCTGGCATATACACCAGATAGCAAAGTGCTGCCTCTTTTCCTTATGCTTAAGCTCAAGCACTTCCGCAACCTTGAGCTTTATGCAAGAGGTGACAGGGCTTCCAAGTGAAAAAGGTTGGATGGATACGAATCTTGTTATTCACTGGTTTGATTGTGTGTGGCATGAGAGGTGAAATGCCAGCCTAGGGCTAGACTCCATGCTTTCAAGTGCCACCTAGACCAGCATGTCATGGACAAACTTGCTGATTGCCACATGGACGAAGTGATGATTTAAACTCGATGGTAACACTGGATCGCATGAAATCTCCAATACAGTTTCTAGATGTGTGCATAAATAGGTCCTGGAAAGACTGCACGCAGACGCCAAATTATAGTGTCTTATGAATGGACGCAACATGTTCACAGCTGGCTACAGAACCTATCTATCATGCAAATGACAAGATGAGTGCATGAAGCTTGGCGTGGAACTCTAATAAAAAGTGAGGTCATTAGGGCACTTAATAAAGCAAAACCTCCAATGTTGTGAATGAAACATAGGATGAAATGGGCGCTGTGACCCGACTATGATAAAGACCTGTCCGGGAGTGACAGAAATTGAATAAATGGGCTTATTTTATGCTGAAAATGTTTCCCTTTGTCATCATTTGCAGGAACCGCATGCATGTTAGTATTGACTTTCATTAATTTTTTTCTGGTAGGATTATCGATTGTGCTTTTGAATTGGAGTGTGTTTAGTAAAAACTGGTGCTTGTCAATTTTAATATACGTGTAAATCTGGATGAGGCACAGCTGCTCAGGAGTAAGAAAAGGTAGACAGGATGTTGTGGGGTAACTTAAACAGTAATGCTGGCCTTTGATAGAAGGCAATAGAATTTTTTTATCCAATTTCTTTAGCTATGCACTAAGCTGGTGAGCTGATGTCATTGGTACCGATTGTATAAATAAGAATTGTGTTAAAACTTTTTTTGTCATACTATTTCTTTTTACTATTGCAGTAAGTGCACTGTTGCTACTCACAAAATTGCTACTACTACACTTGCTTTTAGGCCCAACAACATGCACTTGATTTTCTAGCGACTATCGACAAGATTTGCTGTCACGGAGGTCCATCCGCTGCCGCCGCTTGTCTTGTCGCCCGTTTCTGGAAAACTTGAAATAATCGCTTGTCGCCCGCAAGCCAGTGTGGCGATTTCTGGCAACACGGCTCGTCCCTGATCCTCGCTTCGGTAGTAATTTGCTCTCGATGCTTGTACCTTTTTTACATTTGCATCTCACTCGGAGAGTGAGAGAGCAGCCGTATTTTATTGTGAATCTCATTATCGAAGGTTTGTTTATATGTTTCGACAGTAGCTTGTGACAACTTGGTTGCTTGCTGCTTTGTAAAATCGTCATGCAAAGTGCGTCGTAGCCACCATAGCGTACTATGCTTCTGGGCACCCTGTCGCGGTGAAATCAAATATTACGAAAGAAGGTCATGAAATGCTTTTGTGGCTTCCTTATGCTACACAAGACAGCAATAAATTTGGCATGTTATCATCAAGCTACCTTTTTAAACTTTTTTCGCAGTTTGTGGGTATGCACACGTTAGCTTGCTATCTACCAACACTGACACTTTGTTGCCGACATGTGGTTGCAGCCGTCACGATGGTGCAAGTTTGTCGTTGACGCTTGTCATTGTCGTTAGAAAATCACGTGCATGCGGTTGGGCCTTGAGTGCTGAAACTAAGACATAATCTTTTGAAGTTACCTACATGTCACCATCACTCTATGACAGTGCCCAGTGATTTTAACTGAAAGCATACAATTGGCCTCTCTCCTGAAAAATGAATTGTGAACATATTTTTATGAGCACATGATTTTCTTTCTATCTTTCTCACTCTATACAGCCTGATGTTGTCAATGTACGTTAAAATATTTTGTGCACCCCTTTGGCAGACTTCCAATTAGCATAATGGCTTATCAATTACTTATACTTGTCTTGAGCTTTTGTCATTTGTCTGATTTTTATATATGCTTCTTATGTAGCCTAAAATGATTAGTATGACCTTTTGTCTAATGAAGATGCCATGGTCATATTTTTTTTTTATAAAAAAATATTTAGCAAATTAACTTACTAGCACTTCTGACCTGCATATAATTTTGACAATACTATGCATCTAAATGCAAGTATTAAAGATTAGTACATTACTATGGTTTACCTGTTTCAGATGCGTGCTTGCAACATCATTGGCTGTGGAAATTGGTCCGAGCAACTGGACGTGAGCACAGCTGACGGAAGTAAACAGATTTTGAAGTTCTTTTGCGTTCATTCACATCTCTCAGGAAATGTGATAGCTGCATTGCAGCAGCTTCTGCATGATACTAAGAAATATCTCTATGAACTACTGAAGACATTTAACTCTGTTGCAAAAAGTTCTCTGCCGAGCTAATTTTCATTCTTCTTAGCTAGCATTACCTCACATTTAGACTATGAATTCCTCCCCTCTGACACACACTTCTCGTTCAGCATTAAGCGATAAACAAGAGTACATTTTGGTCATTTCACTTCGAACTACATCATTAAGAATGGCTTAAGTGCTTGCTATTAAATGTCTGACAAAATTCATAGCTTCCACAAGAACTGCAAATATGGGTGCAAAGGAAACGAGGAGTGCAAAACAAAGAAAAGGCACATCAACCACAGCATATCACTGAATATTACTGCACTGCAGCATCTCTGGTGATAGAATAGCTGATACGGCCACAAGAAATGCAGAGATTGATGATATGGTTTTTCGAGCAAAGTGGAGGAGCAGACTATACTGCATTTTAAATGCAACATCATTCAATATACGTCGAAAGGTGCTGTAAAGTTTTGAGTTTGGATATAGTGGCAACTCAATCTCATTCCACTTTCATTCTAATAACTTCCCATAAATACTCAAATATCATGAATCATAGGCTAGGGCTATGTCATAAGAATGCACAATCTCAGCATTGTGTGAAGTTTGCAAGTTTGCAATCTATGACAATAGAAAACATGGAAAGTCGCTTGGCTCTCAGTCCACTGCATGCAATGCACAGAGCTGGTAACATTTTCCGACTCGCCAAAATGTGATGATTGCAGTGGAATCAGTTGTAAGACTATTCCGTACTTCACATTGTTCACTTGGTGCTTCGTTAAAGCTGCTAAACACTCCACCACAGTGGTGTAGCGGTTATGTTGCTTGGCTGCTTACTCTATGGAGATGAAACGCCAGAGGCAAATGTACTGTGCAATGTCGGTGCATGTAAAAGAATGCCAGATGGTGGGAATTTCTAGAGCTCTCCATTGTGGTGTCCCTCATAATCGCATTGTAGTTTTGGGATATAAAGCCCCACATATTAGGAGGGCTATTGAATGAGGCTGAGAGCATTTGATGCAGAACAGGGCTTCTTGGCAGCACTTCAGGTAACATCAAGGAGAGTGGGGGGCTTAACGAATGGAGATTTTCATACCACCGCCTCTTAAAAGGAAATTGTTTGGCTGCAGGTTTTTGTATTTCCTAACAGACATGCCGCTTATGGTCATTCCCTGAGCACATGTAGAAAATTCAGGGCACATGCGCCCTAAAAACAGACTTCATAAACATGATCTACGAAAATGGTTCACAATACACCTAAACATCTCAGTAAATGTTCACACTCCTCACTCATTACTGCCAGAAGGGATGGAATTCGACATTCATATTCTTTGCAGCATCAGTTGTATCAATTGCTGACACAATGTGACCACAACATATTGAATCTTGCATAAACATTGTGTCAATGTTATGGCAACAATGTGTACTGCTTGTGCATTGGTTTTTAGCGAGAGAGGAAGACGGTACAGCGGCTAACGTGGTCGTGTTGTTCTCTCGCCACTTTATTATCAAAGGCGATTGCCGAAGCGGAGTGGCGGCGGCTGTCACGTCCAAACCGCCAGGCCGTGAGCTCGATCTCTACAGCTCGCGCCTCGAGCTGCCGCATGAGCTGCACGAGAGGCACAGCGCGGTGGCTAGAAAAATGACGATGATGATGACGCTACAGATTACTCCCCCCTACCCCCCCCAGAAATGAAGCCGGAATGAAAATAATGAGAGCGTATATACAAGCGAGTTAGGTTCGCAAAACGAAACGGGGTCCGTGAGCAGTCCAGGTCGTCAACGGGATGGGACAATCTGCAACCAGCGGGTCTCTGGCGGGCGACTTTGGGAGAAACGCAGCGGGCAAAGATGGAAGCGCCGGGTCGTTGTGGCCATAAACACGATCGTCCCACGATGACTTGGCGGGATCACTCGAGAGCGCACCCGGTGCTTCGAGAATGCGTGTCTGACAAAGGTACCCACAGGTGGAGCCGTGGGAGGGTGTCGAAAAGGCCAAGCCGGTGATGGTGGCGAGATGGTGCTATGCATTGAAGCGGAACCAGGACGACCAAGTACTGAAACATAAAGGATGCAGCGGCGTCTTCAACAGCACACATGGCGCCGACATGGCTGTTGACAAGGAACAGTGGGCTGGCAGTTCTGGCCCGGACGTAGCCGTCGATGGAACACCGACCTGAGCGTTGCAGTGTGGCTGACATGCCGGCGCGGGTGACCGAGACGACGGGCGTGGAAACACCGTGGTCGAAATAGTGCACAGAAGTCACTGCAGGCAGTTAGGTCCACTGTGACCGGTCTGCCGATGTTCCGCGCAAAGGCGGTAGTAGTCGCCTGGGTCATGATGAGGGTCATGTCTGAATTCAAGGTAGATTGTTGCGTTGTGGTGTCGCCCTTCCAAGGCTCCGGAGGTTGGCCATGGGATCCGGAAGGCATGGGCTCTTTCGGAGACTTGGCTGGCGCACCCGTGCTCGTCGAAGAAGCCTGGTGGATGTCCGCCTGTGTGGTTGTTATAGATTGTGCTGGCTGTTCTGCCATTAGCAAATCTGTCATCTGGTGCTTGGTCATTGTAGCAGCATCTCGGAAGTTCTGCTGTAGCATGTGGCGGGCAACAACTTCAGCTGCGTCAAGGTAGATGGTGGTGGCTGCTTGCAGGATGCGCAGATCGCCAAGGTTGATGGAAGATCATAGTCATTGGATAATGTCGACTGTGAAAGCTCCGGTATCGGGTGCCGAATAATAGGTGAAAATATCTCGTGCCCAGACTCCGAGGCGCACGGCAAGGTAGCCGTCGTGGAGTCTGGGGTCGCTGAGGTGTCGCGTGCCGTTGATGTCACGGAAATTGCGCATGTGGCAGGCACCTGTAGTGAACCTTTGTACGTGGGCGCCAACGGAACGCAGCTCTCGGCGGTGTAGTCAGTGGAAGAGCGAGCGTCTTCTACCTCGTCGTCGTGGTCGGGTGCAGGATTCAATGTTCCTGTGACAGGATCTGAGGTAGAGGGAGTCGTAGACGGAGTGGTGAGGTCGTGGTCATTAGAGGGTGGCGTGCCGGTTGGTAGCACACGTTGCGACGCAGTGACAGCCCCAAAGTCGCGGGACCCTGGAAGCGGTCGGTACGTGAGGCTGTAGCAGCTGAGCAGCGCAGTGCAGAGGGCGTCATATGGCTGCGGGCTCGTGATCGATGTGGTAGCAAGATGGCGAAACTCGACCGGCAGCGCGTCGAGCAAGATGGCGTGCATAAGCGGCTGGTCCGCGATGCCATTCACAGCGAGAACGGCGTCGAGCCGCATGAGCCATGCCTGGGGTAAGGCCGGGTGGAACGGCGGCACTGGCGGGCAGAGTGGCGGAAGCATGGCAGCTGGTAGCTCGCCGAAGGGCGTGTCCTTCAGGTCACCAATGTAGCGAGAGAGGAAGACGGGACAGGGGCTAACGTGGTCGTGTCGTTCTCTCACCACTTTATTATCAAAGGCGATTGCCGAAGCGGAGTGGCGGCGGCTGCCACGTCCAAACCGTCAGGCCGTAAGCTCGATCTCCACAGCTCGCGCCTCGAGCTGTCGCATGAGCTGCACGAGAGGCACAGCGCGGTGGCTAGAAAAATGACGATGATGATGAATGGCGATGATGATGATGCCACAGGTTGAAAGTAACCTGGCTTCAACATTCCATTGCCATCATCTGGTGGTTGTACTATATTGTAGATGTTGTGAAGAGATCTTCTCTGCGCCTATACAGTCATTACCAAGACTACGCGGTGCACACTGTCAGCCTCACATTTTTTTAATTTCTCTATGTGCAGATGATCATGATTAGATTGAGAATTTCAGTATCGTTATCAGACTCAACTTTGCTTTTTAGGACCTATTGTTATACAATAACTATATCATAACTTCTTCAGCAGCCATATTTCTTCCTATAAAGTACACAGGTACTGAAAGTTTATCGTATATGTGCCTATGCATCAATCTTTCAGTGGCTGGAGCACCACAGAATGTGACAATGTTTTGTGTTGCAAATACGGAAATGAACATGACTTACGGCATCATCACATGGCACCCACCTGAGGATGCGCGTGGAACCATTGTTGGTTACAAGGTAAATCTAACTGCTCTTTGCTTTCCTAGTAGCGCTTCTTCGCCCAAATCTTTCCTACCCTGATTGCAAAATGGCAACTTGGACAGAAAGTGTACCTATTTTGCGCTAACAGTATTGCAATTGTCTGGTACATGCATACTCATTGATTGCACCGGACAGTTGGTTACTGGCCCAGGTGGCAAGCAGAAGTTAACTTTGATAGTGTTTAGTGGAAGTCTTAGTTTTACCCCTGCTATGCAGTGATTACCACAGGAAACTTTGCAGGATGGTAAATTCAGAATAAATACCCCGCCGCGGTGGTCTAGTGGCTAAGGTACTCGGCTGCTGACCCGCAGGTTGCGGGTTCGGTTCGAATCCCGGCTGCGGCGGCTGCATTTCCGATGGAGGCGGAAATGTTGTAGGCCCGTGTGCTCAAATTTGGGTGCACGTTAAAGAACCCCAGGTGGTCGAAATTTCCGGAGCCCTCCATTACGGCGTCTCTCATAATCATATGGTGGTTTTGGGACGTTTAACCCCACAAATCAATCAAATTCAGAATAAATATGTGCACATGTAGTTAAGCTTGCTGAAAACCTTCATTTTCTTGTGTACACTTCATTCTTCTTCAAGGTAGCTTTTTTTTATACCATTCTGGTGAGCTGTTTCCAACTCGGCAACATTGAAGTATTGTGAGAATAGAAACATAAAATAAGAAATTTCCTAACTTTTTCAATATCTCTGCAAGACTTAGTTTTTCAATGACTTCTCAACCTGCAGCTCCTGTGAATAGAGGTTACACTAGCATGAAAGCCGCAGTACCTGCAAAGCAATGACTGTAATATTTTTCACTTCCTTTCCATTTCCTTCTCGTAGGTCCTGTTAGAAGGGCATGCGTTTTTTCGACGCGAGACGGGCGTCTTTGACACAGAGCGCCTGAAGGAGCCGCATGAAGTAAACTCCACCACTCTTAAGTATACCATCACCATCAAGCCCAACACCAACTACACCGTGCGCATTTGCACCGTGAACAAGGCTGGCTGTGGAAATCTGAGTGGTGTGACAGCTCGATCGACCTGCACTTCACCTCCGATAGGTATGCTAGCTCAACCCTTGCGATGAATCTTGAGACTTGGTTTAACATAGGTGTCCTAGAATTATGCAGAGTAGTTTTAATTGTGCAGCAATCTAAGGGACCACTCATTTGTTGTCTCATACTGGCGTCGCACACTTTTTGTGTTTGATACACACAAGACGTGAAAAGAAGCCTGCATATTTGAAATGCCAACGCATGCTTGCCCATGAATGCTAGCATCACTGAAGGGTTTGTTCGTCTGTCTGAGCCAGCATCAGTAATTAGACAGAGATCTATGAAGAAAAAGCAAAGGCGATATGCCAGTGGCAGTAGTTGTTTTCTACTCCACAATCGGAGTAGCAAACAGCAGAAAATCTGTAGAACAAAAAGAACACATAGATGGAGAAAGGGGAATTACAAACACAAGAAGAAAATAGCTGAAAAGTGCAGATAAACTTGAGGTAAACACAGCCAAATTACTGCTCTTCAATTGGTACATATTTCGCTTGGAATGGAATTTGCTGTGATTCTTTTTAATCAGCCACCACACTTAATCCAGATAGCAAATTAAGCATTAGCATAACTTGACCTTGTTCATCCATGTTTGTGCACATATGCACTGATGACTGACTGTTAAAATTGTATGTTAAAGTCATCGACCAAAAGACCAAACCAGTCATGGGCTGAAAAATGTGCAATTTGTCTTTGCTGGTATGGTAGTTTGGTTAAATATACTTTGAAATGCATATTAGTTGAGTGAAACTTGAAATTTTTAGTTGGGTCACAGGGTTATCACAGGCATGCCACTAATTACAAATTATACAAAAATACATCATGCTCTGACAAGAAACCCCAGCTATTGCTTCAACACTTTAATCGTTTCATTAAGGACTTTCTTAATTTTAGTGCACTGTTTGAAACATTTGTTGGACATATAATTTTATAATGCATAATTAAGAACATCACCAACAAATGGAAGCATAATATTTCAGGTTGTTCTGACAATAATGGGCAAACTGCGATTGTGTTAATAACGTAGCGGTTGAAATGAGACACAGGACAAGGGAAGAAACAGAGGAGAGCGCTTCCTTTGTCCTGTCTCTCATATTTTACGTGCTACGTTATTGTCTTACCAACACGCCCAACTTTATACTCTAGTCAGATTGTGTACTAAAGTAATTTCATTTTCCAAAATTTGTTTCTGGAGGTGCTTTTTGTTTTATTGCTATGGAGCTTGCGTGGTGTGGAGGCGATTAGAAGTAATGAAGTTAGGTAAATTTCTAGAAAGGGCCCTCATTGCCAAACACCGCTTTTCTTATAGCAAAGTTTTTAAAGTGCTCGCCCTGAGAATTGTGAAAGGAAATGTACCATAAATATTTCACAGAATTGTTGCTAATACCTGAACTGCATAACTAACTAAATGTTATATCAAACAAAGCAGGGAAATAACAAGCTTGGCGCAGTAGCAGAACTTGAATTGCATTTATTGAGGCTACAGGAAGTCATGTAGGCAAATTTTTGTAATAATGAACACTGTTGGCATCTTGCTCCTAGGTATAAAGAGTTAATGCATAAGCTTGTACCATCAATCTTGTTTACCTGAGTTGTTTTCACTAATTGCCAGCATGACGCAGAAGTTTATCTGCTTAGAAATAAGATACACTCTTTGTGATGTAAATGTTTTTTCAACAATTTAATGCAATTTTCCTCAGGGCCAGCACAACTGCCCAAGTTCAACCTTCAGCGAATGGAGCGTGAAAAGCGTCACAGGCAGCTAAAGCTCCACTTGAAACGAGTGTCTGAGAGGAATGGAAACATCCTGTACGTATTGCATCTGTAGGAAAGGTTGTTGTATTACTATGCCGTGTCTTCTGTTGACATTGTTGTGGTGCCCACAAATCTGCATATGTACTAGCTTTGTGTGAAAAGTAGACGTTAGGTTCGAAACAGATTCATAGCAAATAGTGATTTGGTCGAATGGCTTCAATATGAATTCAGATCGTACACTATATCAGTTATTGTAAAGGAAAAAGTTTTAGATTTGTTGGGACCCAACTAACCTGCTCACTATTTTTTTTAATTTGAAACAAGACATGTACAAATGTCATTCTTTTTGGTTCAAAGGAAGTGGAATCAACTTTGAATAGTAGCAGGATTTGCTTTCGGTAGAATGGAAGTGATAACTTGTAAGATATGCTACATTTTAAAATTTGCTATACATAGGCCATATAAGTCAGTATAAGAAGCTATTAAACTTAAAAGATGATGAATCGATGTAAGACTAACCTGTTCAATAAACCTCGAAGTGGGGCTTCGCAGCAGTGGATATTTTTTTTATGGATGTCTGTATCCACATTATAACACCCATTTACTGTAGGCAAACTACTTTTACAAGAAGTTGCATGCTGTTTATACATGTCCATTCAATAATTTCAAATACTTTGACATTTCTAACAATTTAAACTTGAATTGTTCATTTGCATATTTCAAGTGCTCGAATATTTGCACAAGCACAATGTGTACCTTTTTCGGTAGGCTATGTGGACGGCCTGGTCCTGCAAAAACAAAAGCACTGATCTGCTGCTATGCACGCTGGAGCATTTTGCAGCTCGTGAAACTCCATGGGCATGGTTTTACTATTAGCAAGGTCCTCCTAATAAAGTAATTAATACTGTCCAAGCATTCTATAGCTAACAGTAATTATTTTAAATTGCACAATGTTGCTGTATCGACAAGCACGCCGAAGCTATAGGCAGTCATTCAGAGTGACACCGAGGAGTAACAACAAACTATGTTAACAGGCCACTCACTTCCAATACAGACAACCAACACAATTATATTGCAACAGAAAATTTTCGCATCAGCGTTTTCAAGGGGCCCTGCAAATCTTTCTCGAGTAATCGTGCAATAATTTCACTACCAGAGTTTCACTATGCCTCGTGAATTAACGTCCAGACAAATGTTTCGAATCTGTGCAGTACAAGTAGGCTCAAAGACTTGCCGCTTGCTCAGAGTGCCTCCTCTCTCCTTTCGTACCAGTTTGCACTTTGAAGCTATGCAGCGGGGGATGACGAGGGGCTGGTTTCATATGTCAGCACACGTCATGACCATACTTCCCTTTTTTTTTTTCTTTGAACGTACAGTCTACTTTCAATGTGATCGCAGCACACTGGGGCAATGTAGAGCATGGCGGACATGTTCGTCGTGCACTACAGCAGTCATAGTAACTATACAGCTTGCAATGTTGACATTAGGCTGTGGCCATGTGCTTTCGGGCTGATAACGTAGTTGTCTTGGGGTATCTATCATTTGTCAAGGGAAGAAAAAGCAATTTCCAGCTGGCTTTGAAATTTAATTGCCGATTCTATGCTGTGTGCTCTGGTACAATGTTTGGCTTGTTTGCAGGAGCCTCGTCTGTAAATTGGCAGCATTTTGTAGCCGTGTTCGAAAATCCTTGCGGGGGCCTCTTCAAGTTATTTGCAACATCTCGCTGATCCAGTCGACACATTAAATGAGAGCGCAGTACCTGCAACTATCTAGTTGACCTAGCCATGCAACATACTTTAATGTAGTGAGCAGTGCTTACAGCCGCTACCCACTTACCTTGCAGAAATTCAGGCTATTGATTAATCATACACTATGACCTTTCAGGTGCTACAGGGTGATCGTGGTGAAGCTTGCCCGTGGAGAGACATTAGAGTCATTGCCCAAGGACCAAAAGCAACTAAACATCACGTCCTATCATGAAGTGCATCGTGTAAGCAGCAATGGAGCCTACATTGCAGAGGCTATCAGCAGGTACAAAGCATAAAAATGCTGTTCTGTAAAGTGCGGGCTTTTAAGCCATGTCTTGTGCAGTTTAGACTTGTGCTTTTTTTTCTTAGGCTTACTGGATACGTCATGTGGCTTTGATTGTGACTAGTGCAAAATTTTCATTTCAAGCATGGAAAAAAAAGAGAGAAAGAGAAAATAGGGAGAAAAGGTGAAACAAAAATAGTCATAATAAATAACAGAAAAATAGAGATTAAGAGACAGAAAAGCAGAGGAAGGTGTAAAAAAAAAGACAAACTAAGAAATAGAACGAAGCAGAGATAAAGAAAAAAGATAGAAAAAAAATTAGAGATAGAATTTGAGTGAGAAAGAAAAAAATAGTATTAAACAGACACAAAAAGAGATACAAGAAACTTAGAGCAAGGCTCAGAAAGAGAACAAAGGAAGAAGAAATAAACGGAAACAAGGAACATTGCCCATTTGCACTCTGCCTTCAGCCTTAAAGCATTAGCGCAAAGCTGGCATAATTTCATTTTTTCTTTGCCTCTACTTTTTTATTACTCGTCCACAAATTCCTCCTTGTTTACCTGGCAGATATCATGGGAAAATCAAATTTTTTATCTGCCATCTATAATACCAATATCACAATGCACCTTTCAGCTGTCTTCTGCTTGGGAATTCGTTCATAATCTGAAACCAAACCTCAGCTAGAAAAGAAATAAATAATAGTTAATTGATATATCTAGTGTAAATAAGCAATGCTGAAAGCACCAAAACGTTAAAAATTAAAAACCTTAAATTTGAACATTTTGGATCGGACTGTTTCTTATTTACGTATATCAAGAACTTTTTTTGCCGTTTGTACTTGTTTTGCAAAGGCACTATTGTAAATCAAACTTGTCATTTGGACAGTTTATCAGCCCTTCAACAATATAATATGACATGTCTAAACCAAAAACAGCTGCAGACTGCAGCTTCATCTAATAGTGTTAAATGCAGGAGGTTTTTGTAAAATCATGCAGTTACATTTTTTTCTGACATCGTCTGCTATACTGACAGTTATTATTAGCCCAACTGAATGCTCATCGTAATAAGATCAAGAACCTTTGAAAGCAACTTGTTTATAGTATCCTTCTGTTAATGAATCAATCATTTTTGTAATAAGGTTTAAGTTTTAGGCTTGAATTGTTTAGGACAAAAAAATGCACTATAGTATGTGTTGCCCATTGCATTTATTGTACTATCAAGGATGTAGAAGCATTGATTCATTTGGCACCTAGCCATTTCGAAGTCATTATCTGCAGCAATGAAGTAAAATGTGAGTGTGAGTGTCGACACTATTATGTAACTTATTCATTATCTTTTGACTTGCAGTGAAGACTTTGTGGAAGAGGTGATCCTTGGGGACGAAAGGAATCATGTGTGCTCTGCTGATTCGATGCGGAGCACAACAGAGGACTCGCGCATGAACAGAAGAGCTGCCGATGCACTCAACATCACCGAGCCGTCCACACCTGCCGTCGATGTTGAATATGTGCGCGATGGTGCACTTGCGGCCAACACAAACTACACCGGCTTTGTCCAAGTACATGTTCGAGGTTCTAATGGGGCATTGCTCTCTCAGCAGAGCCCTTACTTTGCTCCAGTGGAGACAGGTGGGTCTCTGCGACCATTCATAATGAAATGCGCTGAGTAGAAGTCACCTCGAAGAAGCACACATTGTTTTTTTCCTCTACAACGCTTTTGTTTAGGCTTGTGCGAATAGAAAATTTAAGGTTTTAAGTGAATTCGAAGTGAAAAGTGAATCGGTCAAATAACTTTGAATTGAATTTGAATGGTGTATATCGCATCATATAAAGAAAAGTGAGCGTAATTCTCATGCTCAACTAACCTGCATAATATTTTTTTAATGGAAGCAAGGCATGTGCAATTGTCTTTTTTTTATTATTCAAAGTGAAGTGGAAACAAGTTTGAATAGTAGCAGGGCCTCGCTTTAGGTAAACTTCAAGTGATGACTTGTAAAGTATGTTTCATTTTAAAATTTGTTGTACTTAAGCCAGATGAGCCGGTATAACAAGCTTTTGAAGTAAAAAAAATTATAAATCAATGCAAGGGCAATATGTTTATTTAATTTTGAAGTGGGGCTTTGCAGCAGTGCAAATTTCTTTCTTGGTAGGGTAGTATTCATGCTACGGCACCCCTCTACTGCAGCAAGAACACCTTTCCAAAGAGATACATGCAGTTTATAAATGTCTATTTGTTCATTTCGATAAAAATAAAGGATACTTTAAATTCATTTTGAAGTGAACTCAAATATTGTTTTTGTTTCAAATATTCGAAGTACTCGAATATTCGCACGAGCCTACTTTTGTTTTTTAACTGAATGTCTTTTATATTGAAAATGGCAAGTGGATTTTTTTAAACTTTTTTGTTGTCATATAGTTCGAAATGAAACCATTTTACTCAGATTCCTTACAGCAACTTAAAAAATGACAAAGAATGTTGATCCCCATCACAGTAACTTCCCAAACCAGTATGGTAATACAAAAAATAAATATGAAGCTGTTGCTTGCAACCTTAGGGCTAAATGGTTGCAACTCGGAGCTAGCAAATAATTCTGTAAAGTGAGTGCCACAGGAATCCCCAATGTGGAAGCAGTACTGAAGGGTAAAATTTTTTATTAGCAAGGACGGTCAATTATGCCTGTTGCAATGATCCTGTTCCACTTGATAAGAAAATTGGGGTGCAAGAAATTTGGAAATATTTGACAGTGATTTCATATTAAACCTTTATCTCTATCACCTTTTTAACATTCACTTCAAAATTACATCGAAACATTGTAACCTGTTTCACTATCTTGAAATGTATGTGTGCTTGTATTTTAATTTTTTTCTGAAATTTGTGCTTGCACTTTGTATTGAACTTGCATTCAGCAACCGTATTGTCTGATAAAATTAACTGATTCATTGAAATACTTTTGTAATCTTTCTTATTCTTTCCAATTTTCAAGTCACATCTCTTTACTGTAATTTCATGCAAGTAAAGTTAAGAAATTTCGCTACCATTTTTATCTGCAAGACCTCTTTTGTTCTTATCCTATATGTACACATGCATGCACAGATTGAAACAAGAGAATGCAAATGTTCATCCAGTGCCAGCACTACATGCACTGTAGCATATGCTTTTTTTTTTTTTACACAGGCACTGATCGCAACACTATCACTGCTGAAAGCCCTGCTGCAATTGTGTTTGGAGTAATATGTGGCCTTGTCCTTGTGGCTTTGATGATGGTCATCATTGTGTGCATCATGAAGTAAGACACCACTGTTACTGGATGCACTGTATTTGATAAGTTATATTACCTGGCTGCAACCTGTGATGACACGCTGCTCCCAGGGTCCCTGTACAAAAATTGCTGCCAATTGATATTCAAGGCTTTCGAGAACATGCAATCTAAATACATGGCCCAGAATTTACTGTTAACTTTCTAAGTCAGTAAGAAATCATTGCTTCTTCTTTCTACTAATGATTTCATATACCCAAAATACTGCGCCGTATACCCAAAGTCCACGGCCTTGAAGCATGTGGAAAACGCCTGCAACTTTATATTTTACGGATTCTAAAAATATTTGCCCCTGTTAATTTGAAGCAATAAGCTCTTTTAATGAAAACATTAGATGATTACTTGGAAAAAGTGTTGCAAGGCCCCCTTATTTTACAGGTTCTGTCAAAAGATGGAGCACCAGCAAAGGAGAATCATTTGTACTTGGGTTTCAAGTACTTACTGAACGCAGTGTATTTGAATACGAGTCTCCGTACTTTGTGCTTTTCAGCCAAATAACATTCAAAACTTTCAATATTTGTGTGCTGTTTAAGCTGTGCCCCTTTAATTGAGTGCACTCTTAATTGGTGCAACCCTTTTGCTTCTGGATTTCTTTTCTCAAATACTTTGCTCAATGTCAAGCCAAATTTTATTTAGTGTTCGAGCAAACTCTACATTAGCTCTCGTAATACATTGAGGATGAAAACATTTTGCTGTAATGGCAATTATATGGGTACTTTCGGCTGGTTTCGGCCACCACTTTCGAACTCCATATACTCCATATAAAGTTCAAATTGTTAACATTGCGTCGGGCTTCACATGTTCTATGTGTTAGTAAATATAAAAAAAAATTCTGACTGGGGAAGATGGTAGCTTGCGATGAAAAAGTACGTAAACATTTGTGTGCTCGCGCCAACGTTTCGACAAGTGGAGTTGTTTCCTTCCAGCATTGAAGAAAACAAGTTCACTTGTCGAAATGTTGGCTTGAGCATGCAACCTCTGTTTACCGATTTTTTTTTTTCTTGCATTAGTAAAAGCATGCGAGCACATGGATAAGCCCGGCTGAAGCAGAGATGAAATGAGCCAGCGGTCTTCTCACTAGGCCTCCCACGTGTGCGTGCAAGGTTTTTTGTTGGATGGGGCTGTGTTGCTTTAGCAAAAACTGCAAACATTGATCATAAAAGCGCGCTCATGAGAGCTGTTGCACACACCACACCAATAGACACTGCTAGGTGGCTCGTATACATGCTTTATTCTCACCGGATTATGTTGAGACGACAAAAAGTACGAAAGCCAGTTTGCTCCCCGGATTGCTTCATTCATTTTAACCAGGGCTTTGTAGGATTATGCGGAATTGTTATGCGGAAGAGTTAGCTGCTATCCTTACTTTGTATAACATTCCAATTTGTTGCTCTTGTATTTGAACTTGTAAAGCACATTACAGTAAAGAATAAATGGCAGAGCAGACCAACATAAGAGGACAGAGCACTCTGTCTTCTCGCGTCTGTCTGCTTGCCCATTTCTTTTTTACCATAATGCGCTATACTGGTACGAGTACGACGACCCAGCATGCCTAATCTTCAACACTAGTTGCTTTTGCACTCAATGCTTTACCCTCGCGCCGTAACTGAAGGGCCATAGTCATACCAGTCTTTCTTCTCCTTAGGAAGAAAAATGGCCAGCTGTATGAGGACCAAGGTGAGCGGCTGGGTCTGACCGCATTTCTTCGGAGAACCATTCAGAAGAATGGCCATGTTCCCCGGGCGAAAAGTGAACACATGCTCTTTGCTAAGCATGATCTGGCTATCTCTAGTAGCTTTGGCTGTAGTCCTTGCATGCGGTTGTGGCCTTCCTTCTCTTATATAAGTTCCTGCATGTTGCACAGTGTGCTTGAAATGAACAGACAGATTTCTATTTGATTTCATTTTTATGTCTTCTTTTTTTTGAAAGCAGAACAAAATATGTTTGGCACTGGAGCAAGTGCGTGTTTAAAATATGGTAATCAATGAAACATGCAAACACTATGCATTCTAGTATCGTACTTTGTAGAGCAAAACTTACTAGATACCAACATCTCCATTAACTGATTTAATGATTTTAAACTGATTGCTAAGCTTTAGTCAGGCTGATTAAACATTTATCAAAGCTAGGAATAGGGACTAAAAACATTTGTAGAGTTGCAAACATTGACTAGTCTTGACTGCGACCAACGTGAGTAGTTCAATATTATTGTCACAAGCACCTCGCTCTTCGTGATGCACGTGCTCAAGAATGGAACAAAATTAACTAATGTCATGTAAAAGCTTGTGTGTAGATGCGCCGTATTGCAAGCAGTCATACATGCCAGTGTTGAATATATTTAGCCTCCCACTTTCCTCATAGCACTGATTTGTTTGGAATTTCATTGTGCCTTATACTCGCTTCAAAGCAAGCTTCCTAATTTATTTTGCTGTATTGCGACTAATAGGCATAGCTTTGTCTTCACTACTCACTCTAACACTCCTCTACTTGTGCATTTTCATGCTTAAAGAACTATTACATCTTCACACACAAAACTGTGATGTTATGACACATAGGCATGTTCAAGATTGCAGTATCATTGCCCATGGTGGTGTTACATTTATTTTTAAAGCAGCATTGTTCTCTATTTACTGCCTAGCACTTTAGCAAAGGCAAACGTCTAAAGTGTGTGTTACTCGTGAATATCCTTGTCCTGCAGTGGTTCTGTCATTCACCCTTGTTTGCTTTTTGTTTCTCAAAACTCATGAAGTACTTACTGTAAAAATACTTTTGTCATTTATTCGTATTGTTTCTATTTGAAGTGTTAAAGAAGGGTCTTTTTTTTTTGCATGCATGTCTTCTGACACATAGGCCTACAGCATTTGAAAAGGTGCAAAAATGCTCTGGTATTCTGTATAAGTCCCAAATATTAATTAGAGCTATAAAACATTTCTGAAGTTTGTAACACAGCGATAGAAATAAGGACAAACAGACGACACAGAAAGACTCGCGTGGTTCTTTCCCTCCTGCCCGCTTTGGTGTCCCTCATCTGCAAATTTCTGTAATGTCCACCAACAAGGCTTTGCATTTGCACCTCTGTTACGATGCACAATTAAGCCGATTTGCTGGCTACATGCTCTTATACTGCGTTATCCTAGTCTTCCTGCTTTTCTCTGCTACATTGCCATACATGAGCAAGTTTATAGTCTAACAAAACTTTGTTGTGAAACTTGTGCCTTCACTATGTGTAGTTATTGAAGAAGGTAATGTTTAGTGCCACTATAAAGGCATGCTATCGGAAACTGTTTTGTAGAAAACTAAAGTATGTTGTTATTCCAGGAGGCAGTTTTGTGAACTCTCCAAACTCTATCCCCATCTCGGCGGACAACTTGCCAACTGCCTTCATGAAGCGTCACTGTGACAGTGATTTGCTCTTTCAAAGTGAATTTGAGGTTTGTATCTACAAGTTTTTTGAGCTCATAGTGTGCTTCAGAACTGACCAAAATATCAGCCTGTGGTACTTATAATTATGTAAATGTCATGGAACAAATGCTGGGTCTTCTTTGTTCATCTCATACTTTTTCATTGTCAATTCCTCCAGTCAATAAATAAGAATGCTTTTTTACACTCACATGTTATCTAAGCTTCGGTTTCACGGTATGTGCATACAACTGCCTCCACAGATGTTGCCCGAGAAGTTCAAGGACAGGACAACATATGCCTCTGACGCTCCAGAAAACATGCACAAGAATCGTTACCCAGACATCAAGGCTTGTGAGTACTCGCCCACAATAACTGCATCTGAAGCTAATGTGGTCATTCATCTGCGTGGCATAAATTGCATAAGTCGTGCGGTTGTTCTCTTACAGTTGACCAAACAAGGGTCAAACTCTCCACCATTGATGGCATTCCTGGCTCTGACTACATCAATGCAAATTTTGTTGAGGTAATAATTACGCAATCTTGGCCCCATATAAACTGGACATGCAACTTTCATTTCATCTTTCAATTTTTAAATTGTGCCTCAAGTATGCTGTTACTGTGATCCATTTAGACACTTGATCCCAGCATGCAAAGAAACCAGGCCCATAGAACTTCCCGAAATAACAGTGGAACAAGTTTTATTCATTAGCAAATGAGGTAAATTAAACTGCCTTATATAAAATGGGTACTGATTAATCATTTCTTGCACTTGCACTATGCAGAAACAGATGTATCAGGTATTTGTACTGTAATGTTTTAAGCATTGCAGTCAGTTGTGCTTGCCACGTGCAGTTTATGTTCACTTACTGTCATGCATAGCCTGCAAAACTATATACTAATCTGTTTTATATCAACAGGGTTTCGGTGGAAAGAAGACATTTATCTGTGCACAAGGTCCTCTGGATCGGACTGTGACAGACTTCTGGAGGATGATATGGGAGCATAGAGTCTCAGTCATAGTGATGCTAACTGGAATTGAAGAAAATGGCAAGGTAGCCCGCCTTTTCTAAAATATTTTTTCAGTGCGTGCTTTTTAACTAATACACTAATCTTCATACAATATTTATTAGCATTAAATAGTGACATCTGTGAAGGTGCTTGTTGAAATAGTGAAATGTTGATGCTAATTGCTAGATACTTTAGCATGTTTTACTGTGTAAAGCTTTGGTGTCTGGGCATACAGCCATGGTTCTTTTTTTAAGTTTGTGGCAGTATATTTGGGTGTTAACTGTAACCTCAAGAGCGCTGATAAAGCTGTAACCAGCTGGTTATTTGCAAAAACAATGTACTGCTAGGAGTTCCAGTGGCAATTTTAAGGTTGCTCATGTCATGTTTTTTCTTTTCGTTTTTATAATCTGCTTTTCTCTTTTTTTTTTCTTCCTCTCCCAAAACAGATAAAATGTTCCCAGTACTGGTCTGATGATGGTGTCAAAGAAATTGAAAAGCAGTATACTGTTAGGGTTGTGACTGCAAAGAGGTATTCGGATTACATTGTACGGAGGTTCTTTGTTGAACACACTCAGGTATACACTTTTTTTATCTTTTGCTATGCACTGGTTTATTATGTTATTGCTGCATTACCAGTGCAAGTTCTTGGTCATCCTTAAATAAATGTTGAAATTGAAAAATTTTCTGTTCTTTACCAACATTTGTCATAAAACGAAAAACTTTGACAAACTTCTTATATCTTACTCGCTCCGCAATTTTGTACAATGCAGCAATAATGATCAAAACATTATGACATTATTTGACAATGCTGTGATGTTCTGATGACTATGTACGACATTGTGGCTGCTGTTTGGGCTTTTCCTGCTTTGTTTCTTCCAGTTTCGGAAATCACAGCGCAAAGACATTTTAATTGTGTCACTGCTTTTAGTGTGATATGTAGATGTAATTAACATCTTTGCTACTCTGGACGAGCAGAGCTCGTCCTGCCTAAACTGTCGCCAAAACTGCTTTGGACAAGTAGAACTCGTTTTAACGAAATAGATGCTCCCCTCTAGCAATCAGGTGTAGATTCGCGCATTTACGGGTTGGCTAGATGGTCGCATTTGATGGAGGATTTAGTTTTCTCCACCGGAAGGAGCGTGGTTTTTGTATGGAAGGACGACGAGCAATGGTGGCGAACCATGCATAGCTGGTCCGTGAAGAGCGGTCAACCGGTCTGAACCGTTGAAAAATAAAATTAAGACAACCGCTATGTTGTCTCTTCCTGGGTGTACGTGTGTGTGTGTGTACACAAGTTTATGTTAATAAGTCATACGAAGCAGTGCAGGTGCACACACAAAAAAAGTTTTAAATTGCGCACTTGGATCAGGAGATTGTTCATGGTCAACAGTGGAGTTGATGGATAGGCGCTGAATTTGTACACTTTCGCTCTCAGAGAGGTGCGATGAAAGATTTATGTTACAACAATAAAATGACTACTGCTCCCATAAGAACATTGCTTCCCACAAAAATCGAGGCAATTCTTATGTGCTGCTTAGCTGTGCTTATTCCATTTGCTCTGAGAGAAGTGCGAGGAAATAGTTTTAATGCATTAAAATCGCCTCTGCTGCCACACACACAAAAAAAACAAGCTCACTTCTACCAATATGTAGAACAAGGGCTTATGCAGTAACATATATATATAATATGTATATGCATATATACACTCGAACTTCATTGCAACAAAGTTGCATCTTTTCTCAAAATAACTTCGTTATATTCAAAAATTAATTATAATTGTTCATCTGTAACACTGTATTTGGGATAAGACTATTTTTCATTCACTTCATTGTAACTAATAATTCGCTATATCGAAGTTTTGAGTATATCCAAAACCATAGTAACTTATCAGTAGCACACTTGAAAAACCTCATACCAGCCTGTATGTCAAATTGGGGAAAGATGTTGCATGATGTCTATGTATTGTTAATCATTGTCATAGATCAGCAAAAAAAATTAACTCTCTTATGCTCACTCATAGTTATATTATTATTTTAACAGAGAGTTCGCTTACTCAGATTCACCAAAATTTCCCTCAACAGGACTCTTGAACTTGAACTCTCTAAACATTTTCTCAAATGGACTCACTCGAAAACTCGGCAACATATTTATTGACCTGACTGACTCTCTCATACTAGCAGCTCGAGTCCGAGTGAGTCAACTTGTGAAACTGCTGGCATAAAATTAGCTCTTCAATCATGATGTAAATGCTCTTTAACACCGAAATCTCACATAATCAGATATTTTCATTAAATCTTATAAAAATGTTTATAAGGGTAGGTCATGACACCACTCCTCTAACTTGCACCTCTGGTCCATAAATGTTGAGGTATGAGCTATGGCAGGTATGAGAAAGACAAAACAGGACTAACACTGACTACAAACAAGTGTGTTTATGAAGGCGAAAATGCTGTAGGCCCATGTGCTCAGATTTGGGTGCACATTAAAGAACCCCAGGTGGTTGAAATTTCTGGAACCCTCCACTACGGCGTCTTTCATAATCATATTGCCGCGACAGGTTGGCCACGTTCAAGTAGCCCGCCGTAATCATCGTGGCAAGAGCACCAGAAAGACCCGGCTGACATGCGCCACGCATTCGTGCGCTCGGCCTTCGAGGAAGAGGAAGATAGTTGAATCTGTGTCACTCGGCTACTCGGACTCGACGACCATAGTCATTAGACTCGTGGGCACAAGTTCGCCCTAATAAAGACGCTTGTTTTTTAGCCTGTCTGTCTCAGCATTGCTACAATATCGTGGTTTTGGGAGGTTAAACCCCACATATAAATCAATCAATCGAACATACTCACTTGGACTCAAACAAAACTTTCACACCCGGACTCGCTCATAATTATACTCGTGGCCATATCCGAGTACAAGTGAGTCTGGGTGAGTCGACTTATGTGTGATTTTGCCGATGTATGATCATGGTACATGCATGTATCAATATTGCAAGCAAACTTCTATAGTAGCAGGTTAGGCTGTGTGCACATTGGAGGTGGATCAAGTTATTATAAGCCACAAGACCAGTCACTGCACAATTATAGGTGCCATTTTTGATGCCGCTAAATTGAGTTTGGCAGTTGGGCTGGTGGTACCTGGTCTTGTGTTCTTTGTACTGGGGCGGGAACTGTCCCCCTGTGATTACTAAAGGCAACAATTGTGAATTGAGGAGGGAGATCTCTGAAAACAGTAAAATAACTGACCATAGGCTCTCTAGAGAAGTGAGCCTGTAATTGTGTGGGCAAAGTGGCAAGATATTGTGTGTGGGAAAAAGAAAATTGAGTGCTTTAATTTAAAATTCAGTCGGCTTTGAGTGTTTATAAGCTTTCTATCATCTTTAAATCAGGATGGCATTACTGAGGAGCGAGAGGTCTTGCAATTTCACTTCACCATGTGGAAAGACTTTCTGGCGCCTGACCAACCTTCATGGCTTCTACGATTCATCAAGCGTGTCAATGAGCATTACGTCTCTGACAGAGGGCCACTGCTGGTTCATTGCAGGTAATTTCCGTGTGCTTTGCCAAAAATATAAGCTAGTTTGATTCAGTCATGGTGTTCACGTCATGGCTTAACAAAAACTGTGGCACTTTTAGGCACAAGTGAGCTGAACTTGAACTGAACAGGCCATAATTATTTGTCTAATGACTGCAGCTGCATTCCTACATAGCTAATATCTTGCTTTTAAGCAAAATGTCCCTTTCAATACTTTAGCTTATTTCATGTAAATTATGATGGTTAATTAGTATCCTTTAATTAGAAAAGTGCCCTTAGATTCATCGGTTGTAGCTGAGCCTTTTTTTATTCCTGCAGCGCTGGTGTGGGCAGAACAGGGACGTTTGTGGCTATTGACTCGCTGCTGGAGGAGCTAGAAAAGACTGAAGAAGTAGACATCTTCAGCTGTGTGGCCAGTCTTCGCAAGCAGCGCAACTTCCTCGTTCAGTCACTGGTATGCAAACCTGGTTTGAGTGGGTGCATATATCACTGTGCAGTTGTGTGCTTTGCCCTGCCGCGGTGGTCTAGTGGCTAAGGTAATCGACTGCTGACCCACAGGTCGCGAGATTGAATCCCGGCTGTAGTGACTGCATTTTCGATGGAGGCGAAAATGCTGTAGAGTGTGTGGTCCGATTTGGGCACACGTTAAAGAACCCCAGGTGGTCGAAATTCCTGGAGACCTTCACTACGGCGCCTCTCATAATCATATGGTGGTTTTGGGACGCTAAACCCCTCATATCAGTCAGTTGTGTGCACCATGCCTCATTCTAGCACCATGCCTCATTCTTAAAGGCATGGTGCTATCAAATTTAGAGGCTATAACAAGCCTCATGTGGGTTTCCTCTGTATGCAAGGACACTCCGCACGAGTGATCGGACACAGAAAACATTTAAAATATACGTTAATTTACTTCCAAAGTGTACCTAAAGGCTCATTCTCCCGATCGGGGCTCATTGCGAGTGCATTCAGCACTGACATAGCTCCTACAGAAAGGGCTGTGAAAGTTAGTGACGCCACATCAGATCTGTAGTGAGGTGAGCGACGTTCGCACTGGTAAAGCATCGCGACTGATGCAGCTAATGATGTTTGTTTTGCAAGTGCTTGTGTTTTGCAAGTGCAGTGTGTGAGAGCAGACAATACCCAGCACGACTCGCGTCAAAGCTTTCTGTGGTCACGTGACCAAGCCACCTACACTGCTACATCACTTTTCCAACTCTGGGACCAGAAACTGAAACCAGAAATTGTCCACATAAATTAGGTGATGTTAAATTATTTACCAAGAATACATGGATCTTGGTTCATGCAATATTTGTACGCCTATACAGGGTGTGTCCACAAAGCAAGAAGACTGTGCCAGGTAAAAAGAATTTGATTCCATTAGTATACATTATTAAACTTCTTTGAAATATTTTTCTGCGCACTAAGGCTCCTGGAAGGTCAGTTGCCATAGTCCCTTTCAGAGAGTTGGTGACAACCTGTTGAAGCACCATCAAAATGGTGACTGTTCAGCTTTCTTTTGAATTTTGGGAAAAGGATAAAGCCTGCTAAGATCTCAACGCTGGTGCAGTCCCGATACAGCCCTGATGGGAGCCGAGTAGACTTCTTCCTGTTCCCAAACCTGAAGAAAAGCCTGACATGTGATTGTTCCGACAGTATTCTCATTATTATGCCGCGACACCTTGCCTGCATTCAAATAATGTGCCTTCACCGGTGTGCACCGTATTAGTGTGCCGCGCGGAAACCATCGCAGCATAAGCACCTGGCTGGACCAACTATTATGTGCCACACACTCGTACTTCTCGCAGAGAGCTAAAAAAAAAAGACAGTTGACCGTCCTCTTCGGCGTTTGACTGACTCGCAGTCTTTCGACCACAGTCACATTGAGTTGAGTTGTGGGCACAGGTTCGCCCTTAATACATTTGTTTGACTCGTCCATGTACTTCACCATCGCTGCAATATGCAACTGGCTCTCAAAGTATTTGAAAGAGCCTATATTCAGGGAGACATTGTTTTTAATGCATTTCCCATGCTGCAACATGTTAAAACACCCAATGAAACTATTTTGAAGAACTTCAATAGTTCATATGGATTGTATCAATAAATCCTTTTTGCAAGACCCAGTCCTATTACTGTACAGGCAAATCCCATATGATTACATGGCAGAGACAACTGCGGGTCAATATTTTTGTGGCGCGGTTTGTTATGAAATAATCACTGGAAAAAGTAAGTTTAGAGCAGCCTTTAACAACTTGTTGTTTTTTTTTCACACAGCCAAGTATACTCTATGTATACTCATAGCAAAATAATGAAATCAGTGCACTAGGTTATACAACATAAGTTTATGAATTTGTACACATATTTTAAGATATTACCAAAAGCTTTTGAATATCCTTTCATGTGCACATGTATGGCACAAGATGACAAAATTCGGTGACAACAAAATACAGTAGACTCTCAGTAAATAGAAATCGGTTAAACGGAACTACTGCATAAACGGAACTATTGCCTCTGAAATACGTGGTTTCGGGCTTGTATTCTGCACCCATGTTCATTTCTCACTTAACGGAACTCCTGTTAAACGGAACACATTTTCCCGGTCCCTTCAGGTTCTGTTTACTGAGTCTACTGTAGTACACCACCACTTAGTGAATTCTTTGGGGGGTAAAAAGGCAAAAGTCATGTTCTAACTACGAACTAAATTCTGAATGAAGCTGCACATCTTTTTTCTTTTTACAGAAGCAATATATTTTTATTTACCGGGCACTTCTGGAGCATGCACAGTTTGGCGACACAGAAATTGAAATCCAGCATCTCAGGGACCACTACCTTCAGTTGAAAGAGAAACTAGGAAACTCTGAAAAGTCTGGGATGGTACTGGAGTTCGAGGTAAAATTATAAAGAATTCTTTTTCTCTTTAAACAGTAATCATTGGTTGGTTAGTTTGTTTTATTCAAACCCTTGTGTATAATGTGTCCTCATTTTTTTTTTTTTAGAAACTCGGCGACGTCATTGAGGACCCCAAGACATGTTGCGTAGGAATGATGGACATGAATGTAGCAAAAAACAGATATGACTTCATTGTACCTTGTGAGTTCAAACATTTAGTTGTGTGGGAAATTTGCTCTTTAAAGCACTCGCACTAAGTAGTACACATGTGATGTTTGAGCATGTGAATCCTATGGTAGTCCTTCTGGTGCAGACAGACTTCTAGTGGTACAAAAATGTTGCAGACCCCCACTGCACTTAGGACATTTGTGTTGTTCCTGCTTCTACATTTTAGTTTTTCCTTTATTGAATCTTGGGTTATAAGTGTAATCACACTTATGATCTCGGAACCATGTGGCGCATCGTTCATGTTTGTTGGCAGTAGGATATCAAGTTTTTGTGCGAGTTGCCAGCTCGAAATGTAGGAAAATCGAACAGTGCTCATGTATCTGGACAATCACCAACCTAGCTGTTTTCTAAGATTGTTCCCTTAATTCTGCAATTTACTAGGTCACTGCCTGTTTAGCTCCAACTTTAAAATGAACAGAACCTTTACATTTTCATAGCTCACTTTCTTATGTCAAAAAGAAATAAGGAAATCATGTTCCAGTAATATCTCTCTGCACAAGTATACCCTATCATAGGCTAAGATTTCTTTGTGGCTGTGAATGGCATGCCTATGGTTCATCAACTGATGTGGCCATGATTATTGAACACTCTCATCATTAACTTCAGACAATCTAGAGAAAGTAGTTATTGGCCCTGCTAAAGCATGTTGCATTGAAAAAAGTAAATTTTTGGCAGTGTAATCTTGCTAAACTGCGAGTAAACTGTTTCATACTTTTCAACTGACTGTTGACGACTGCATGTACAGAATTAATTTTTCTGGATGTATGCACTATCGAGTACATTCTCGGAACTATCAACATCAGTTGTAATTTGAATTTTGCTAGCAAAGTGGGCTTTTTGGAAAAAAAATGTAGAAAAGGTTGATTACTTTCTATTGCATCAGCAGATAGGCTTTTCATGAAAGTTAGCCATTTCAGGCATTATATTTTACGCATTTAGGTGCAGCATTCAGTTGGGCATAGTGGATATTCCACATAATTTTTTGTTTGTTTCCTTTTTCTCTCTCTAGACGACTGCAACAGAGTTATTTTGCCCGTGTCACCTTCACGAGACCATTCATCTTACATCAATGCCTCATTTGTCCAGGTAAATAACTTTCTTTTTGTTACTTTCGTTCTATTTATTTGCTTCTGCTGCTGTATTTACTGCACAGTATGTAGTTTTTATTGTAAAAATGGTGTGCTTTCCTTAGAATTTTCTCAGCTTTGCAAAATTAACACTTGTAAAAGCTTGACTTAGGTAATATATTTTGAAACATAACATTAACTTATTTTGAATTCGGGAAGCATATTGCCAGACATGCGGGGCAACAAAAGGCAGAGCTGCTCATAACGGTATGGAGATGGATAACTGTATGACCAACCTCGGAAATACCGGTGGCACTAAATCTTGCTAGGGAAAGGGGAAATAAGTGGATGCAGTGACTGCATACATTTGCACCAAGGTTACCTCAAACATTGTTCAGCCTTTATTGTCAGACAGTCTTGAATTTTTTAGAACATGCTGTGGTAACACAGTGGCATGTTGATACATTCCAGCGCGACCTAACATCCAGGAGAAACCATGCCTTTTAGAGTAAGAGCTTCAGGTGATCATAGGAGGCCAATGGGAGCTGCTTGAACTCTCGACATTGAGAGGTCATTGCAACATGGATATTGTCATGTTTGTTGTCATGACATTGTTTAGTATTCAAAGTTTTCGAAGTGTTTGAAACAAGTGAATGTGTTTCTGCATGTGAAACTTGCCTACAAATATTGTCTCCATGAAAATGTGGTTTCAGGACATATTATATTGCACTGCCATAAAGCGACAGGTGAAGGCGATGTTTGTGTGGAACCCCAGCCTAAATTTTACTGTTTAATTCTTCAGGATGAGGAAACATGTGTAAACTATGTTGAAATTTAAAATGTAGCATAATTCACTGTATATAAACTATTATTTTTAACTTAGCACAAATAACATTTGATAATGAGTGAATCTAGGTTTTGGAGTGTGTGGTTTGATTTTTCTGATATTACATGCCATATATTAAAAACAGCGGCCATGAACATGGCACTGTTCGGCCATGGACACTCACTTAAGCTGTTGCAACTGTTTAATTTCATTTTTCAGTTTCTCAAAGCCCTATACAGCTGCGGACACTATATTTTGCATTGATGTGGCACTAAACTATTACTTGGGTAGCACACACACAATGGGAGTGAGCCGTGGTTTGCACACTCAGCCAAAACAAGCTGTTATCAACCGGCATACTTATTTTTCCTGTGCACTTGCAGAATGGAGAGAGTTGTAAGCTTGCACATAGATGAAGAGGACGATGTGGCACGACATAAACTGCTTGCGGTTAAGCTTAAGCTTTTGCTTGGCAGCGTTGCCATGGCACAGAATAATCGAATGTGAAGTGCTTCTATGACCTCCAGTCTCAACTTTAATGAAATGATTTTTAATGAACACAAGCACAAGCATCTAGAGAGCCTGTGAATGAAATATTTGCGCCTCTTGATTCATAAGAAAAATTGAACTTGCAATTCTGCATTATCTATCCAAATATCAGAACTTTGAAAATAAAATCCCTTCAGAGGTAAGATAAACTTTTTTGATGGCAAGTATGGAACCAACCAACTTTTGATTTGTTGACAGCTGGCACATGAAAGTTTTTGTACAAATTTAATTGCCATGTAAACTATTCAATTCGAAATTATTCTACACTCGTGTTAGCAGATCACTGTATGTGCTCTTCAAACCAAACAATTTACATTTGCCCTAAGCCTACTTACTGCTAGTATCCTTGAAACTGCAGATAATTTGAGCAAGCTAGTAGAGAATCATCATGGAAGAATACAGCACATACATACACACACAAGATAAAACACCAATGAGATTTGTGTTGTCTGGTACTTTTCTTTTGCATTTGTTTGTATACAACTGTGTACTAATGTTCTTATATTAATATTTATTTCTGTCATAGATGAGTCTGCTCTAACATGTGTCCTATATTGTAGTGTCATATTTCAAAATTTGTAAATCCTTTCTTCAACAAACCTTGGCAAGAGACATTGCTGCCCTCCTTCTGGAACAAATTGCTAGAAGTAGCATATTTCATAGCTTACTTTGCACTGTAGATTTAAGGGACACCGAAGAGGAAAACAATTTGTTTTGCATTAGTAAAACGCTTCTTTATAATACCCAAGACACCACAAATGCAGTGGGCAGGTACTCGGTAAGGGAGAAAACACACAAAGAAAATGTAGGTGGCGACGCAACCATAAAGTTCCCGCACCAGTAACTGCGTGGTGCAACGATTTCCACCGCGTCTGCTCAGGCATGTGATATTCTTTATCGGCAAATATGAAGTACATTGTCTGATGGAGCCAAGGACTTGACATACAAAGTTTCAGAAAGTTTTGTTGACTCAGTGCTATCCAAGTACTAAACAGCAGTAAAATTTGGGATGTCTCCATTGGAGCTTTTGGTGGGAAACCCGAAATTGGCACTCCTGACATTTTTTTTTTCTTTATGTTAGTGAAATGTTGGTAAAACCTATGTTGGTGAAATGAATGACGCTAGTTTCCAGAAATAATTGTTTCATTTTAGAACTCCTTCAACACACAGCCCTGTCGCAGTGGTCTAGTGGCTAAGGTACTCGGCTGCGGACCCGCAGGTCGCGGGATCGAATTCCGGGTGCAATGGCTGCATTTTTGATGGAGGCAGAAATGTTGTAGGCTCGTGTGCTCAGATTTCGGCGCATGTTAAAGAACCCCAGGTGGTCGAAATCGAAATTTCTGGAGTCCTCCACTACGGTGTCTCTCATAATCATATGGTGGTTTTGAGACATTAAACCGCAGATATCAATAACTCCTTCAACACAGTCATGAATATCATTCATCAGATATAGAGGCCTATTTAAAATATTCTGTTGAAGCAAAAGAGCAGTTAATGTGCTGTTATAATGACAGTTAATGACAAATACATTTGCATGCCAGATAGACTTTTTGTTACAAAAGTGTCAAAAAAATGAAAACGTGGGCATAACTCATTCTCTGATGTGTGAATGATGTGTGCTTCGCAGGGTTATGACCGGTCACTGTCTTTCATCATCACCCAAGACCCGCTAGACTGTTCTGTTGTGGAATTTTGGCGCATGATCAAGGAGCAGTGCATTTCTACTATTGTTATGCTCTCTGAACTTGGTGAGGGCCAGGTGGGTGGCCTTTTCTCTTTTTTTTTTTAGCCATCATTTTTGTCTTATGATTTTATCCCTTTCTTGTACTTTAATATCTTTAGTGATCTGGCATTCTTTCCATTATTGTCATTGACAGTGTATGCCCTCTAGGACAACGTCCTTTACTATCCTGCCCTCTTTCATCTGACTATTCTGCATCTGCATAGCTGTATTTTTATTAAACCACCCAAGTTCTTGACATCAATCGCGGAATTTTTTTCCTTTGTATCCTAATAAGCACAGGTTGCCTGCTTTATGTATTGCATTCTTGAACTCCTCAAATTTTTTTCCCTTTATATCTAGAATGCAGGTGCACTCAAACATAATAAAACCCAAGTACGTATGTGGAATAATTGCCTATGTTGAAAAGTTGTTACATTCTCTTGGAAATCTCATGCAAATGTTTACTGGCACTGTGGTATGCCTATCTTGAAGACTACTGTCACTTTCTATGTGTAAATTGCTGGACTGCAGCCCTGCAAGCATGCCTCACCAAACCATTTTACATTCACTTTATACATTGTTTGAAGTAATCATGCAGATTAAATATGTAACTGCTACGGCAGATGCTGTCAATCAGTTAATTGAATCTGAGTATAGTCAACTGTAGTACATACGTATATAATTCATTTTAACTTTTCTATGCTAAGATTGAAGCAATGCCTGTCTTGGTAAATGATAGATGAATGTGCTAAAATACCTATTTCTATATGCTATGAGAACAGTTTTAATCTTGGTAGCATTATTGTGTCACTGGAATCAATCATGAAGAGCATGGGGGCATTGCTGATTAGCTTATCAATTCTTGTATTGAATTACCTAGAGTATATTGACTACAATCTCTTCAAATCCAATATCTAGGTTACTGTTGTATTAGCTACATGCTCGCTTCCTAATTTTTGGGTAATCTATCATTTCATTATCATTAACATGTTGAAATTGTGTGACTTATAGCTACTTTTAATTGTACGTTTCAGTTAATTCATGCACGCAAAAATATGCATCCCTGTCCTAACACAGTAAACGACACAATGCCTAGCTGGTGCATTTGTATCAAAGCTCTTCACTGGAGACTTTGATACTGTGATGCATTCCTTCTTTTGCATTTTTTTTAATTGTATTGTAACAGCATTGCATTTTAGAACAGATCTTCTAGGCGCCTATTCCTGCACCGAATGGTGTCGCCGTTGCTATTGCTGGTGCTCTCTCTGTTGGTGGCAACAACAACAATGGAGACGTCAGAAAGGGAGCCGATGGAGATTTAAAAAACTAAATAAGAAAAAAAAGAACACCCAGGATTAAAAAATTGGTGTTCTCTGCAAGGCATTTTATTCTACCCCACTGATGCTTGAAACTCATTTGCAAAAAAAACCTGGTATAGGTGTCATGTACATCAGGAAAGGAATCGGGTTAACCAATCTGATATGACGTGACAGAACAGTAAAATAACAACCAGTCATCACACAATGCTAATTTCGCAATGGATGTGTTTGATGCCTCCTACCGACTGCTTTGTCCTCGGCCATATGGAGCATCAACAAATAGCTCGTAATACCTTACAGAAGGGTAGCGAAAGCGTCGCGTGTCTGAATAAAAATGATTAATTGCACGGTGGGTGCTATTTTACTTCACAAAAAGTTATGATTTATGGCGTAGTCGATACCTTGCTGGATAGCTAAAACTGCAAAGACAGTTTGCCTTGCCCCAACATGAAAATACGTTCCGAGTTCGCATTAAGTGGTGCACTCAACCTCCATATAACAAATCTCTTTATACTGAAATACCAGTTATAATGAAGTAAATGAAGAATAGTCTTGTAATAGTATTAGGAATTAACTTCTATAACAAATTTCCAGATCTAACAAACTTAATTTCGTGTAACATGCAACTATGTTATAATGAGGTTTGAGTGTATTGTAATCATTGATTTTTTTTTATATACTTCTCACTTGGTTCAGTTAGTGCAACTTTTGACAAGAGCTATCTATTAGAGCAAGCTGTGAATGTTTAACTGTCGTGTTTACTCCATGACATGCAGACCAAATGCCAGCAGTACTGGCCCTCTGATGGAGAGCTTATGTGCGACTACGTCAAGGTCAAGTTTGTGTCTCAAGACAATGGCAACTACTTCATCAAACGCGAGTTTGACGTCATCAATGTAAAGGTAATGCCAAACCTGGATTGCGTGACTGCTTGTATTTTAATTATTTCCATTGTTTAGTGATCTGTCATTGTACAGCATGCAACGATGTTATGGATGTTGTTAAAAAGCAAGAAAGTAAATATGTATTCTGTGATATGCGCAATAGGAAAGCAATTGACTCGAAACTTTCTGTTGTGCAGTATATGTAGTCTTGTTTTTAGCATTGAAATTACATGTGTGCTGAAATTTTTATTATGTTTTGAAATTTTCAGTTTAGTCAAGATTTCTTGAGAGTACTTTTGATTGTGTTGCAACCTGCAGTGTCGCTGAGCTAATCAAATTTTTTGTTTTTTTGTATGTTCTTGCAGGGGCCAAATAATTTACTTCACCTGAAATTTATTTTTTATCACACTTATTACAAACTATGCCAACATGAAAGTTCATTCATTCATTAACGTTATTAAGTAAGTTTTACGGCACCACTGCACAATTTTATCAAGTAGCACACCTATTATGAAAACACCTTTGTTATGGATGATAATTATTATAACTGTATTTGTTACATGCCAATACCATATGAAAGTTCATTTTGCTTTGAAGTCTATGACGATTTCTTCCATTAATGTTGATAATGCGAAAGTGTGACTGTATCAAGAAATGTAGACATCTTGCCAGAACCGACTGTATTTCATGTACAGTAACTATTTCAAGCAAAGTATTCTCACAACATTCCTACTCACCTGAGAAAGTTACCTGGTGTAAGTTGATATCTGAAAGAATTAAGGAACCAGTGATGCATACTGGCATCGTAAAAATGCATTTAGGCATAATATAGTATGTTCACGTTTTCTGTGATCACTTCACCGTCTACATCCAACCAGAAACATAATGCTTCCTGCAAAATATGAGCCAGATATTGCACTGCTTTCTGCGGCAATTCACAATATCACATCAAAGTCAGTAGACTCTCAGCAGACAGAAAACTGTAAAATGAAGCAGCTGCTTAAATGCAACAGCTACTTCTGATATGGTTCGTTTCTTGCCTGAATGCTGCACCCCTGTTCATCTCTTAGTAAACAGCGCTCCTTTTAAACGGGGCATATTTTTTTCGTCCCTTCAGGTTCCGTTTAATGAAAGTCCACTGTACAGGGAGAAAGAATGGCAAAAGACTTTTTGTTATTTAAAAATTTATACCATTGCTGGCAGAAGCAAGTGGGGATCACAGGTGTTGGCTGATTTCATTAATTTTATGCCAGCACACATTCTCGGAGCTCACATGTTGTCAGTTGTCAAAGGGGAGAGAAAATTCTAGACACCACGACGCCCAAAAACGTACTTTCAAGCTGCGCATCACATTTTGTTACTGCTATTTATGCATTCTTTTGAAGATGACAAAAAAAGTCCATTTAAATTTGACAAATTGGAAAAATGTTTGTGCAAGAAGATTTCTTAAGGAAACAGTGTTTGCATGTTAACCTTGAAAGGTGATGCAGGGCCCCTTTAAGCTCTGTGCAAGAAATCTTAATCTTCAGTATTTATGTTGTCAGTTATTGCTTTGTTCCCACTAGATGAGTATGCGCAGGTACACTAGCACAACTTGAATAAAGTGGTTGCATTAGAAGAGTGTTTGAAACAATGTGCCTTTAGATTTTTTTAGAAAAATGTTGCATTCTTTACAGTCTGGGGACATTCATCGTACAACACAATTCCAGTACCTGGGCTGGGTTGGGCAGCCAGTCATAGACGCTGACAGCACAGCGAGCATCATTGCCCTAATCGAGTGTGCCCAGCAGTGCCAAGCGCTACGTCCAAGTGGTGGCCCTGTCACGGTACACTGCAGGTGCGTCTCGTGAGCTGTGTTTGTGCAGTGCTTTTCCCGACTCCAGATTGCATCCTGAATGTACAACTGGCTCTTCCAACCATGAATGTTGGTAGGATTTCATCTTATGGGGTAGGGGGGGTGCAAAGCCATGCTACGTCGCTACTGGGTAAAGGCGACGGTGCGCCAGAGCATTACAAAAGGGGCAAGTGCCACTTTTGCACCCCATGCTTCCAATTATTATATATCTCTGGCTTACTTGTTTGCACAGTGGCATGAAGAATGCAGCGTGGAATACATGCCAAATTGCTTGTCTCTTTAATGACATTTGTAATGTGACTGAAACAAACATCTTTATTCTATCAATTTTAGTCTCTCTATAAGTACAGTACAGCCAAGTACAGTAAATTTAGGTTGAGATGTGAGCCTTAGCTATTCTCTGAAATGCATTTTTAGAAATTTCACTGAAGCAGCCAGATAATCTCACATATAGGCTAATTATTAATCAAAAACAAATATGCATGACCTTGATGCACACTTTTATATCAAGTTTGAACATGTGCCTTCTGTTTGCCAGTACCATTTCTATTCTATTTCTTTCAGGCACTGCATTGAACTATACTAAAGTGCTTATTTGTGCCGGTCGGTACATGGTCAACGAAGCGAAAAGCAGAGCCAAAACACAAGACAGTGAAAGTTTCATCAGTCTCTTGCACTGTCTTGTGTTTTCATGTTGTTTTTAACTTCGTTGAGCATTGCACCAAACCATAATGTTCGGGGCCATAAGTTGCATGCCATTCGCCACCAATTTCTGTCTCATTTAGTGTAAGAACCAGCAGAGAAGCCCAACAAGTTGTGGTCTTGCACCAACTCTATTGTTTTCAGTTTTTGTGTAGGTGACACTAGTGCTACTATATTACGTGCTATAGAATAATTAGGTGCATCAACTGTGAATGAATAAAACATCCTGGGATAATGTATCCAGACACTCATGGGTTCAACTTTTTCCTGTGTTCACGTACAGTACCGAATTGACAATTAAGTGTGTTTTGACGTTATTACATAATATGTATGTATCATCATCAGCAGCCTGACAACATCCACTGCAGAACAAAGTCCTCTCCCATGTTCTGCCAGTTAACTCGATCCTGTGCTTGCTGCTGCCAATTTATACCTGCAAACTTCTTAATCTCATCTGCCCACCTAACCTTCTGTCTCACCCTAACCCGCTTGCCTTCTCTGGGAATCCAGTTAGTTCCAGTTAGTTACCCTTCATGTGTAAGTATAGTAATTTTTAAAACGTACCTTATTGTGCCGGTTACATTTTGCATCGCACTTCTACACAAATTTTGCTGGTATTCAGTTTCCCACTTCATTTCAAAACAACAAAAAAAGTCGCAGCGTATCCATGCAGTGAATAACAATAAATGGGCACAGCTCTGGAAATACAGGTAGATGTTCACAAAGCGATAACAGGGTGTTCTAAGCAGCTGAACAGCAATATCGTCTTCTTCATCCTCAAAAAGCCAGAGGCCCACTACGTACATGGTGTCCGCTAAATTCCTTCATCGTCGTTTTTGTTCACATGTATACATGTGCATCATTTGTCGATCTCCCTCTCAAAAAGCATTGCCCCAATGCAAAATAAGTAGTGCAGATCTTTTTGTTTTTTAAGTCTCGCACAATCACTCGCTGACATGGGTTCATGCTCACGACATGCTTTTTGATTCCTCACACTATACAAACTGTCGGAAATGACCTCGCAATTAACACCACTCAGTCGTTGCAGTACTAGGATATGGTACAAAGTATCTACTTAAAAGCTTCTGGAAGAGTCCTCATTTTTGTATGGGCATTCAAACCCTTACTCTGTCACTGGTTTGGTGAACGACTATTCTGCGGTGAGCACTGTAGCGGCCTGCATCAAACTCTTGCTGCTGGCGGATCCGTAAGCATGCAAGTTGCCTAGCTTGTTCCGCGCATTCTTTAAACATCTCGGCATCCGAGTCAATGTCGTCACATTCGTGCGGTAGCATTGCATCTAGCATAGTTCATACTTCCCGTCTATGAACGAGGCTGAATGGGGTCATGCGAGGCTCAATGGGGTCATGCGGCTTGTTTGTTGCTTGGCCATGGTGTATGCAAGAGTGATATAAGCCAAGATTTTGTAGGTCTTTCAATGTACGTCTACATACATTAAAAGCACGTCTTCGATTGTTCTGTTTAGACGCTCTGTCAGCCCGTTCGTTTGACGGTGGTAGGCAGTGGCCTTACGGTTTGTTGTTCCACTTCGCATCAAGACGTTATCCTAAAGAGCTGCCGTAAATGTGGTTTCACTGTCTGTGATCAGGACAGTTAGTGCACCATGCCTCAGTACAACACTCTCGATGAAAAATTGTGCAATGTAAGCTGCTGTACCTCTCTGGATAACGGGCAAGATAATCAGCCATGACGATAACCCAGCATTTTCCGGCAGTAGAAGTAGGAAGTGGGCCTGAGGATTTGGACCTGATCGTACCACAATGTACACATAACGTAGTAATTTCATTCATAAATGGCAGCTTTGGCCTTTAGCTGTCGCCTGTCACACTAGCACACATCGGCGTGAGCACATTCATTCAATCAGTGCAGATGCGCCATCTAGTGGTCTCCTATCACATTAAAACAGACGTCTCTCACATATCAGTGGAGCAAGTTCCGCAGTGCCAATTAATGAGCACTCCGTGTACTAGAAGTGGCTACTACGATGGATGACGAGGAACTAGCTTACACCCTAAGGATTTTCACTCCTAAAAAGTGGCTATCACACATACCTAGTTTTAATTTTTAAAGATATTGCCCTAGTTAGTGTGGGGTCATGACACAAATGATACTTTTTTTTAATATGTGACATGTACTATTTGAACTATACGACTTAAAATTCAATCAAATAACTATTCACTTCAAATTAACTTCAAACCTTAAACTTGCTGTTCGTCCGTCCCAAGTGATACATTGTCAGTGAGTCTAATTGTGTGCTTGACTCATTGCCATTTTTTTCCACATTGCAGTGGTGGTGGCGACAGGAGCAGTGTGTTTGTGACGCTGAGTGTGTTGATACAACAGCTCAAAGCCGAGGAGAGGGTGGATATTTTTCAAGCAGCACGCTACACTCGTTCCCAGAGGCACTGTATGCTACAGACACCTGTGAGTCAAGATCTTTTATGATTAATTAAAGTATGTTTGAATTTGAAGTCCTAATTTGCACTGATTGATATTTCGAAGAAAATTCTCAAGAGGTAATCAGGGTGCACTATTGTAAAAGGTTTCACAGACAGCCGGTGTCATAAAAATTGAGTACAGGTTGTGTGCAGCTTTGTTTTAACTTGTCATTCTCAACATAACTGGAATTTTTCTCTTTATTGTTTGCTTGAAAAAAAAATAAAAGAAAAAAGGCAAAAAAAGCTATTGCATAGCTACTGTATTTACTCGATTCTACCGCGCCCTCGATTGTAACGCGCACTCGGTTTTCACGACGAAAAAAAAAGGTAAAACATCGATTGCAATGCGCACCCATTTTTCTCGTTGGCCCGCACAATCACACTACTTGGGAATACGACTCCTTTTGGGAGCGTCTTCCGTTTAAATATGAGTTACGGGGGAAGCTTTTGCGTATCTGACGTGCAATGGAGCATTGCCGTCACTCTTGTTTTACCGTGGCCCGATGTCAGCATGCGAACTTGCTTCGCCCCCTTCTTGACGGTTGTCGTGCCAGGCATGTCGAAGTAAAGAGGCGTCTGTTCGGCATTCCGGATTTGCCCAAGCAGGTAGCCGTTGTTGTGCCCCAAGTTTAGGACGAACCTCTGAAAACTGTGAAGCTTTTCTTCGTACTCCTCCGGCAAGTTTCGGCCCATGCCCGTTCGCTTTCGGAGGGAAAAGCCTTTCCTCTTCATAAAGTTAGTTAGCCTGCACCTGCTCGCTTTGAACTGGCTCTACGTTATCCCTTTTTCTAAAGCTAACTGCATAGCCCGCACTTAAAGCAGTTCTGTCGTCACAGGCCGCTGTTCCGCTTGCTGCTCAAGCACATACTCGGCGAGCAGCTCTTCAATTTGTGGAAACCGGCCCTGCTGTGGTCCACTGAAGCCTTTGTGTGAATCTTTGCTGTCGACAATCTTCTGCTTTTGTTTCCACCGGTCCCGCACGCACGTTTCGGGAACTTCGAACGTCCGCAATGCGGACCGATTTCCGTCCGTTTCGGCACACGCGATGACTTTTCTTTTAAAAGCGGCATCGTGGTGCCGCTTTTACACACAGGCAGAAATGGCCGACGCGCCATGCCGAAGCACGTAGGGGGCGGCTATTTTAGAAATGCCGATGGCAATAGAAGGATCGTATTCATTTTTTTTTCGCACATAATTTTAACGCGCATGCAATTTATGAACTCGCTTAACCGAAAAAAGGTGCGCGTTAGATTCGAGTAATTACGGTAATTGTCAGTGATCTGAAAGAGACAGATCTGTTTTGCTGCCTGTGATAAGCGGGAAGTGCTGATGTGCAAATCAAATAATTATGTGCAGGGTGTCAAGTGAGATGCAGATCGGGAAATAACTTCATCTGGTTGCATAATATTATAAAAATGAAAGCACAGGTTCTTAAGGTAGGATAGAGAAAATGCAGGTTGCCATATATAGTTAAGCTGCTAACTTTGACTTCAAAATTTTCCACACTGTCAAGAAAATAGGAGATGCCTTATGTACCAGGTGATTGCGAGCGCATTTGTGATTATTCCATGTAGCTGAATAAAGGCCTTCCCTTCTAAATATACACTGTGTTTTTACGTAGTCTAGCTGGAAATATCCATTACACGAGGTGTTTGGTACTTCACATGTCAACTGACAAATTTGAATGAGCATAAATATCCACAACACATTAATACACATAAGTGAAATAATACTTCAACAAAGCGTCTACAAATCTACAAAAGTGTAATGAAGGTAGTGGGCAGGAGGCTTGATTAAGAGAGAAGAGAAAGACCTGTGATCACTGCTCCTTCACTCCTGCCTCTTAATAGCCCTTGTAGCAGGCAAACCAGTGTTCGTCTGTGACAACTACCATTAGAACAATTCTGTTTCAACTGGTGGAGTTTTGGGGTTTTAAGGCCTTGTTTTTCATCATTATACACAACCTTAATGAAAAAAATAATGAACAATGAAGCCGAGGAAGGTATGGAGGTCGCTATTTTAGTCCTTTGACATTATTGAAGTAAATATGATTAAATGTAAGGAAAAAAAAAGTGGACAGCAACTTTTCCTGACCAGGGACGAAACCTTAAACCTTGGGATAATATGCCCGATGATTTACCAACTGAGCTTCAGTGCTGACTAATACTCCCAGGTTTGTATGTACTGAAATACCTGCTTCATTTTCATTTATTTACTCTCAATGCCGTACGGCGTTACAGAGAGGAGGGGTACAATATTAAACAATCAAGAGAAAAGACAACAGCGGGGTGGTTACAAAAAGTGATTGCTGACAGTGGACCTGAAGTGCGCAGCGTCGCTGATGGAGACGATGGAGGCTGGAAGGTGATTCCACTGCACACTGGTCGTTGGGACAAACGAGTTCAGGTAGAGGTTTGTTCGGGAGTTTGGCACACCAACTTTTAACGGATGATCAATGCGGGATGACACGTATGATGGAACTGAAAAAAGGGATTGTTTTAAGGTCTGATTGGTGTAAAATATTTTATGGAAAACACATAGGCGGGATATCATACGACGGGTTGCAAGATCAGGTAGTTGTACTACTTGTTTCATGTTAGTGACACTGGATGACCGGGAATAATCAGAGAGAATGAAACGAGCGGCCCGATTTTGGATAGCTTCAAGTGTGGAGACAAGATTGGCAGAATGTGGATCCCATACAGAAGAGGCATATTCAATCTTCGGCCGTACAAGGGTTTTGTAAAGCTGCAGTTTTATTGAAGTGGGAGCTCGAGAGAAATTTCGTCGAAGGAAGCTGCGCATGCGGTTCCCATTATTGCTAATATGTTTAATGTGCGAGTGCCACGAAAGGTTATCTGAAATCTGAACGTCCAGGTATTTGTAGGTGGTAACCGATAATAGAGGGGAGCCATTCAGGAAATATGTGTTTACAGGGGTGTGCTTGATTGTTCGAGTTAACCTCATGTATTTACACTTGTCGACGTTTAGTTTCATTACCCAGGTGTTGCACCAGGCTGAAATTGTGTTAAGGTCGGTTTGAAGTTGTGAGAGATCAGAAAGTTCACATATATTTCTATATATAACACAATCGTCAGCGAAAAGACGTATTGATGAGGTTATGGTATCAGGAAGATCATTAATATAAATTAGGAAGAGAAGAGGCCCCAATACTGATCCCTGAGGGACACCAGATGTAACAGGACAGTGAGGAGATTCGTTATCATTAACGGCTACATATTGAAAGCGATTCTGCAGAAAACATTCAATCCACCTTAAAATGTTAGGGTCAATGCTCAGTTTGCTAAGTTTATAAAGTAGTAGTGGGTGGGAGACGCAGTCAAATGCCTTCGCGAAATCAATGAAAATGCAATCGACTACTGACGCACGATCCAACAAAGAACAGAGATCATTAGTAAAGGTGATTAATTGAGTTTCACAGGAATGATTTTTGCGAAAACCCTGTTGGTAGACTGTAAAAAATTAATTATATTCTAGAAAGCTCATTAAACTAGTGTAAATGATGTGTTCGAGTAGTTTGCATGGGATTGATGTAAGAGAGATGGGTCGATAGTTAAAAGGAGAGAAAACTTCACCAGACTTGTACACTGGAATCACCTTTCCACCCTTCCAGTCGTCGGGCAGTAAGGAACACTGTAAAGACTGTGAAAAAATATAGGAAAGGATCAATGAGGAGTTCACATTGGTACTTTTCAGAAACTTATAGTTAATTCCATCTATTCCAGAAGATGAAGAAATTTTAGCCCCCTGTATCAGCTTGAAAATTCCAGCACAGTCAATAAAAATGGGTTCCATTGGTTCAAAATGTAGGCTTTCTTTAAGAGGAAAAGAAGTAGAAATTGTTTTAGTAAAAGATAAAGAAAACGTTTTGTTGAGCAACATGCAGCACTGCTCTCGTGGAACAAGTGTTCCATCCGGTGTTTTTAATTTTACATCTTTAGATCTGCTCATATTAACAGCGCTCCAGAACTTGCGGGGATCAGTCTATAAGAGGGATGGGAGCGTTCGCTGATAAAACTTGGTTTTTGCACGAGAAAGGACTTTTTTATATTCTGATGCGACGCGCGCATAAGCCACCCACCTTTCAGCAGAACTTGAGTCTACAGGGGCGAAAAATGCGCTTTTTTTTATTAAGCAGTCGTTTTAGTGAGACGTTGTACCACGGTTGGCGTTTAGGACAGGGTATTCGTCTGAGCGGTATGTACTTATCAGTCAGCCATTGAACCTTGTTTCGAAATAAAGCCCAATTAACATTGAGCGGATGCTCCCAAAATTCAGGAAGGAAATAATCTATAAAAGCTTCCAGTTTCCTATTTATGGCTTGGAAATCAGCTTTAACGTAGTCTCTAATTTGTTTAAACTGTTTCGCGGGGCGTGAAGAGGATGACGGTATAGTGAAATGGGCAACTAAGTGGTCACTCAAAGCAGGCAAAAGCGTTAAAGATGAAACAGACTCGGAAACAGTGGTCAGTAAAGGTCAAGGGTGCTGGAAGACGACTGGGTAATGCGAGTAGGTCCTTTAACAAGTTGACTTAAGTTAAATATAGAGCAAACGTCAATAAAACTTGAGCATTCTTTAGAAGGACTGGTTGTTACAGGAAACGGCTCGTTCCACGAAATTGCCGGAAAGTTAAAATCACCCAAAACAAACAAGGGGGCTTTAGGAAATTTATTGACGACTTTGTTGAGGCAATCGTGGAATTCATCGCAAAAAGTAGACGAACTGTTCGGCGGACGGTAGCAAGCACAGAACAAGAAATCTGCGTAGTTTATCTGGATACAAACACAAAGAAATTCTAAATGTGATGCAATGCTGACGTCATAAGACGCAATCTCATCGGATACCGCAATAAGAATTCCACCTCCTTTCCGCTCAATTCTGTCGTGCCTGTATATGGTGTAATCTTTTTTGCAATTCAGCAGTTCTTTATTATCCACATGTTCATGCAGCCAAGTTTCGGCGAGCACAACAACATCAGCTGAGCACGCGTCAATCGCAGACGATAACTCATCACGTTTAGGAGTCAAACTTCTGATGTTGGTGAACAGAAAAGAATACTCGCGTTTGGATTTCGCCCGCACGGCTGAGGGTTGCTAGGTAGTGGTTTGGTGCGGTAACAGAGAGTTGGCTGTATCACCAGTGGAAAGAGGGGCACTGTACGTCCCAATTTCGCAGACACTATTGGTTACACTGCAATAAGCATAACATTGTTTGCTGACGTACAGCTTGTTATAGCGTAAGCTGTACTGTTTCCTTGTAGCCTTGCCAAAATCTTGAAGCTTTTTGCGCGAGTAGCGAGTGGCCTTACAAAAGTCTTCCTGGATTGTGATACCGGTGCCCTTAAGTTTAGCCCTTTGAGATGAAATTCTGTCGTTTGTTTTGGAAGATGCAAACTTGACAATTATAGGTCGGCACTTGTTCTCGACAAAGGAGCCTAATCTGTGTGCCCGAGCGATGCCATCAGTGGGCACTGGTTCAGAAAAGGTGGTGGACAAGAGCTTCCGTACTTTCTCTTCAGCTGACGCCCATGTATCTGAATGACTATCGTCAAAGCCGTAAAAAAGCAAGTTGTCCCGCCGAGCCCTATCTTCTAAATCATCGAGGCGAGACAGCACAACCGAATTTTCGCAGTTGATAATTTCAGCTACTGTGCGGCGAGTGTCAGCGTCGTCAGTAAGGCGTTCCAGGGTGGAAACCTTGTTCTCAACCGCTGCTAATCTCTCGGTTACATCTGTTACTCGATCTTCGAGCAATTTCTGGCTGGCTCTTACTTCGTTTAGCAATGACATTACTTCGGCGTGGCGTGATTCCATTGTACCTGCGAGGGATTTTATAGCTTCCAGTACTTCACTATTGGTAATCTCGGCTACCGGTTTAGGAGGCCCAGGGTCAAGTTCTATATCCCAAGACATAATAACGGTTGCTCGTTCTTTTACAATGCAAGGAAGGTGAACAACTTACCTGTATGAAAAAGAGGAAGGGCTTAAGCAACGCCATCTTTACTGCGGCTGCCACATGCCCACTGATGGCAGCTTGTTCACGCTGGCTCTTTATACTGTTCGAATCCCCTGGCGGCTGTGATGCGGTGGTTCCTCCGGTGTAGGTGCGCAGTGGAGCCGCATCCACGCATGGCCGCGCATAGTCGACTCGTTGAAGATAGCAGCTGGTCACCGGGGTCGACCAAGAACGCACAAAGCAGCCAGGCTGCGGCGTTGATTCCGGAGACGAGACAGCCAGTATCTGTATGAAAAACAGGAAGGGCTTAAGCAACGTCATCTTTACTGCTGCTGCCACATGCCCACTCAAAAGTGGACAGGATGACGACTGACACTGTAGCTCAATTGGTAGAGTATTGAGTATGTGATCCGATAATTGCAGGTTTCTCCCTTTCAATGAGTTGTCTTTTCTTCCGCTTTAATTTCTTCATGTATATTACATTCACTATAATACAGTTAAGAAACTGCAATTACGTCCCCTATACCTTCCTTAGTTTCATTTTTTGTTGGTTTTTATTGAATTACAGTTAAGCCTTTTTATATGAGGCACGCTACGAACAACAATTGTCTTTTATGTTATAAGATGTCTCTTGTGAGCAGGGCACCTCATATGCATTTTCTTATCAACTCGTGTTTTACTGTAGGCACACTAGCATCTCTTATACCCGTTTGTATCTTATATCAGTATCTCTTATAAAGGGGTTCGACTGTACTAAATGTATATGTCAAACCTAAGTGTAAATCAATCTCGCACTTCACCTCGAGTGCCCTGTGTTTTGCAGAACCAATACGAGTTTCTCTACCGTGGCCTGCTGACATACATCGAGTCGCACAATCTTTGCAACATGGGCGACACCCAGCTATGAGGGCTACACATGCTAGGATGTTCCAAGGTCCACCTTCACCATGAGGCACGCACCAGCAACTGTGACTGCGAGCCACATGTGCACGCGCCTCGCCCAAAGGGCATGCCCCTACCGCGGCACTGAGGCCAACTTCCGACCAGCTGGACTGGTGCTGGAAGAAAGGTGGCTTTTTTTTTTTTTTTCAGTTGTTGTAGGCTGCCGACAAGCAAGACACGCACGTCAGGACAGGAACTCGGAAGTGCGCGTTTTATTAGTTTTTTTATGACCGTGTCGACAAAGGGAAAGTGGACAAACAACTCGCTTACGAAGAAGCCAATAACATAGTGCAAGTGTTGAAATGCAGTACACGAGTCTCTCCTGCCTTGGTAAGGCATTGGAGACAAAAGAATATGCTTGCTGAGAGACCTTGCAGCCCCTTTCTTTCTTCAGTAGCACAAGCTGAGGACATCTTGAGGCTTCTGCAAGAACACTTCTTTAAAAAAAATGGCAAGCAGAAGATGCCATCACTTCTGAACTACACTTCTGTTGTGCTCTACCAGTCGTCCATGTTCCGATTTGTTTCGTCACAGGTGGAGTGCTTTATGAGTGGGTATTGTGATAGTCAACTGTTTGCATTAGTTTTGCAGTGAGTCACTGAAGCCATCTGGAACTTTGGTGCCCATAAGAACAGTGTTTTTTATGAAAATGCTGACAAGCTCTTTGAAGTGTGCATCCTAAAGACTGTGGTCACACAGGAGCACCCACACTGGCAGCACTTGGGAACAGTGCTGTTTCGGCCTTGTGTATTCTCATGGCGTCCAAATGGCTTGAGAGCACCTTCCATCCTGAATGCTTCAAACAAAATGACAATGCAGTGTTTAGGTGGACTATGACCGACTTCCCCATGAGCTGTCTGTGCCCTGAAAACTCTGATTATAGGCCCACGACAAAATATTTGCAGCCTAGGTTGCACCTTTGGCTGTAGAGCTTGGGCTAGGTTTCTAGCTGACCTAGTTCAGGTTGTGTTGGCTCTGCCTGGGTCAAGCCTTAGGTAATGTTACTGTCAAGGTCGCGGTCTGTTTTTGTGGACACTCGCATAATATTATACAAGACAACAAAAGGCAGGAACACAGAACAGTTTTTGCTACATTTTTGTTACGCCTGTTCGAGTTAATTTTTTATTCTAATCCAGAACCCACGTAAATGTATTTTATAAAAATGCAAGTTCACGTGAATGTGTTTCAGCATGGACAATTGTAATAACTATGTATTAAGTGAGCTCATAATTACTTTGATGTTTCGGCCTCTCAGTGTGAGCATTTTTTTTTCATTGTCTCAATGGCAATTGAAGCTTTGTAATTTTACTTGTGTTGTGAAAGCATTTAATTTTACATTTTCTAATTTTTTATACATTGCAAACCAGGAATCATGGTTTGCTTGTGGAACAGGGAAACGTTGATTTCACATGTGCTCTTTTTTTTTCGTTTTGTAGATTACCATATGCCATCACACAGCTTTTATCTTTCTTTAGAGCTTAATGCTGGTTGCAAGACATCACTAAATATGGCTTCACAAAGTTATATTAGCAATCAGTCACATACTATTGAGTGGAAGATCTGGTGTTCCTTTTCGAGGTGGACAGATTGGTGCTAGTACTGTACTAGTATCACAATAACTTCTATTTATTTCTGCATATTAGATAGATGCCATTCTGAATTTATATGATGAAGGTGAAATTCAATTTTTCATTTCAATTTGTCTTCTTGCTGTGGTAAGTTTGACTTTTTTTTTTTGGTAAAGAATATCGTTATGGTCACTGATACCACATTTGCCCATGCATTGCATAAAATCCAGTGTTATCCAGCTCCTGCAAGTCCAAGAAGTGTAAAAACATGCATTTTAGTGTATGCGTATTTCACAAATGAGAACACACTTGTTTTTATGAGCAAACAAGACTTACTCACGCCGTGAGCCAGCGTGGGCAAGCTCTTCAATATCCTAGGCAAAGTTGTACTAGTCACATGCTTTTTCGAGATCAACTTTCAGTCCTGGCTTTTTGTTAAGGGATTGTCTCTCAATCTTTGCATTGTTATACAGGTTCATGAAGTTTGTACATTTTGCTGGGAGACAAGCAATGCCATATTTCTTCAATCGTTGCACTGATTTCATGTACACGGTATGCATTTGTGTTTTGGTTTAATGTTTGCAATGTGTTCTCTTAACAACTTAAGATCCTGCTGGTGGGCTAGTTGGTTTCTCATGATAGCACACAACAGAATGACTAATGGAAATGAACATACTGATGGACAAACATAAGCGCTGAACTTCAGTTGTAGTTTATCGCTGGTGGACGAGCTCAAATATGTGCTTCTGTGAATTCATTGTGTCGCTTAAAGAAACACCGAGAAGAATCGGGTGCACAGATTATAAAATCACGCCGTTTCGCGGTACTCTTCTCGCACACAAAAAATACGAAAGATAGGCAAGCCAGCTAACAGTGCCATGTGTTGCTGCACCGACGTCTTATTCATCACATTAGAAAATCGAGGGGCAACTGACTACTTAGCTCCCATAACGTTTTCGCTCAACCTACAAAAACTTGGCCGCAATGTTGATGTGATTTTGTGCTCTCTGCACAGTATGGCTTCCAGCATTTTGAAAAAGAACATTTTCTCTGAATATCAATGGAAGTGTATTTAATTCATCGAAAGAGAACTTTAGAACCTGCATGAGTGTGTTTTACTCTCGGAAAATATGTTCCATTGATAAGGAGTTCCGTTTACTCAGAGGTGAACATGGGTGCAGAATACAAGCCCGAAACCAAGCATTGTAGAGGAAATAGTTCCGTTTAAGCAGTAGTTCTGTTTAGAATATTTCCGTTTACTGAGAGTCTACTGTATAAAATGCCCAAAGACAACGACTATCACTGCTCTTGGTAAAATAATGGCCACACTGTCTTCTGTTTCATGGATTGTCGCTAAGTAATTAATGAGGTGTCATGCAAACGAAAAAGCATATCAGTGCCATGTTTTGCTGCACCGAAGCAGTGGAGATTTTAAAATGAGAGAAAAGTTTCTCATCAGTTGCCCCTTGGTTGCCCAATCGGACTCGAGAAAAGACTTTTCTGCAACATGTGTCATTGTTAAATTACTCTCATTGCTTCCATTTCTGCGGGTGCAGCATGATTGCTATTGCATGACTTTATTTTTGAAATGTGTGCTTGTGATGTTTTCATTAGGTTTCTCTTTAGGCGATTCAGTGCATGCACTGAAGCAAATTTCAGCTTGTTCACTAGCAAGAAACAATGCTTCAAGTTCAGTGCTTTTGTTTGTAGATTCTTAGTTTCTGTATCTGTTTCTTCACAACATTGTGGTAGCTTCATGGCCACTTAAATAAGTTGTGGTTAGTTCACAAAAATAATAATGTTGAGCTAGTCTTATCTGTGAAACAGCATTGCCTGGTTCTTTTCACAATTTTACTTCAAGACCCTCCAGTTAAGGTGGTTACTTTAAGCTCTTTTGAGGAACGTATTGAGTCAAGGCTTAATTTATCTCGGGGCATTTAATGCCTGCAAAATATTGACAACTATCTTATACATTGTGCCCTTTTAAATTAAGTCTTCTGTTCATAACTAAAAAGAAAGTAAAATGCCTGGAGAATTGTATGCAGTTGGCTGCTGCATATACAGTATACACCATTTGACACTGACAAGATTGAGGCTACAATGCTTTCGAGAAGTCTTGAGGCTTCAAGAATTGTAGCAAATTAAGCAAGAGCACTGTATTTTCGTTTTGTTTTTTTAGAGTTCTTAGCATTCCTCTTGGCATAACGACTGAATTAAATTATCATTGTTATGACCTCTCACTGCACTAATGATGGACGTTCCAAAGAAAGGCCAATCATCTTGACTATAGACATTGCTCATTTCTTTTTGAGCAATGGCAGTACTTCAAACACAATCAGAACTACACTTTGTATAATTATAACAGTACTATGTCGCAATGTATATTGACGGCTGTTGTGATCTTGGAACTCCTAGAACAAGGTCGTGTTCTTGTTTTTTCAAACCTTACGAATAATATACAGAGAAAAAAAAGCACTAGTTTAACATACACCAGGCCTCAAAATTATTCAGAATATATTGTGAAATAGTGCTTGCTTTGAATAAATTATTATGCTTGCTTTATTTTTAATTTAGTAGGATTGACCAGCAAGTGTCAAAAGCAATGTTGAACAAAACTTGCCCACTCTTGATACTGAACACTTGTCCTTGACAATGGCTGTATAAAACGAAATTGCAAAATAGAATGAATGGGTTGTCTAATAAAAATGAGCAAAGTATAATGTCTTCACTTATAAACATAAAAATTTTCAAGTGAAAAGAGTTAAGCTGGTAAGTATATCCTTTTTATTTATTTTCACTTTAGCGCTAAAAGGCGGCTAAGCCCAGTCTAGGCTCGGAGTACCAAAGAGAAAAAAGCGTATACTTGCTTTTGGCTTTACAGGGTGTCCCACATAACTTGAGCCAAGAATTTAAAAATGAAAGACACCTAAGTGGCGAATTGAACCAAATGCGAACACTAGCCTGCAGGTACTCGGGCAATTTTTAATTTATTCCCATGCTAATAAATCAATTCTTAATTACTTTTTAAAATTATGGGCGGGTAACCCAAAATATGAACACTGATATGTAGAGCACTTTCATAAACCACCAACGAAATTGTTTCCTGTACACTACGTCTAGCGCTGCGATCTTTTCCGTGTTGTAAAGAAATTTAGCCTATAGCAGCACTATAGCAGTGCGTTAGCAGTCCGTCGCACGGCTTCTTTTCACATTTCGTGAGTTTTCTTTCACATTTCGCGGGTTTCCTGAACTGGCCAAATTGCGTGGTTCCAAAGAGAATGAGTGTCCCCGCTGTGGCTCAACCACTCGCAGTTGGTGGCGCCATCTATGACATGTTCGTCTGCTATTTTACGGCAGTTTGGACGGCGCCAGAGTAAGAACAGCTGCGCTCTGGGATAAACGGCCCGACTATATTTGACTATTTAGTCACTTAGATGACTGGTCAAGTACGCCGTGTGGTTATATAATTATTCCACACTTGTTGACAAACGTAGGAACACGTAGACTTATATAGAATGAAGGATGGCCTATGTGAGGTCACTTCCTTTATAATGCAAAGAATTCTTGATGACTGAATTCTGAATATATCTATATATCTGACTTGTTTTTATTTGTGCATAATAATAATGCACTATGAGAGCTCTGTTGGCCGAAACAGGGCCACAAACGCTCAAGGAGACGTCAGCGAACAGGTGTTGACTAGCCCCACGCCGCTCGAAGGTTACCGCTCTAGCGGCAGAAGGTAAAACTAGACGTGGGCGCTCGAGAAGGGCTCCCTGGGCAGGTCGAAAGTCGAGTAGGTCGTGACCACGAACACCTCGCTTCCCAGCTGGAAGTTCCGCTCGATGGTTCGCTTCTCCGCAATGAGCAAGGAAAACAAATCGAAAACTTGATGCTCGTATAAGCCCCGATATGCGCAATTTTCGTCCTAAAGGACACTATGCATTCTGGGAGTTAACCGCGTACTTGGTTCGGCTTCTTGGGGCGATAGGTACCGGATAAGTGTAAGCTATTTTTAAATTTCGCGCCACCACACCCATAATGCACTACACTGCTGGTGGTTGGTTTCTCCTCATAACAGACCGTGGGAAAAAAATTTTGCCCATTTCTGACACCTCTGGACGAAAAATGAACAAGGCAGCATCGCGTAGTTTGAACTTCCCGCGGGCATGTCGGCTGTGCGGAAATTTACACAAAACAGTTCATCAAGATAAGGGGCATTTAGAGTTGATTTATTTAAAAGTACTGTACTCATAACTGCAAAGATTATTGAAGGCTATACCAATAACATACACATTGTATACTCTTTGCGTAAGCTTGCTGTACATTGGCTTAAACCCGGCACCACCCGGAGGTCGCTTTGCGAGGGCTATATATAGCCGATTGCGAGTATATACCTTTTATAACCTTTCACTTTGCACTTAAAAACGTGCCAAAAACGCGTTAGGCTTAGCGTCAGAGAACGAAGCAATAAAAAGATAATACTTTCTTTCGGCTATATATACCCCTGCCTAAGCGACCTCCAAGCGGCCGCGGTTTCGTCAGTCGCGGACGCACGCTTTAGGCAATAAGGACACAAGGTTTACCTCAACGGTTTCGGCGTAGATGATCTGTACGATAACGAGCGTAATATTTTAATTCAAACAAACATCTATGTCTCCCGTTCCCTGGTGTTTCCAGCAATATGAACCCACCAATATTCGTGATCGTTTCCATAAATACGCCCTACTTGTACTCCTGACCTGTCCAGATGGCGGTGCTCCTATGGGAGCGAGTGTCCCCGCTTTCGTTCCACCGTGCACAGATGGTGGCGCTAGGTAGAGCCGCTGAAGTGGCAGGTTGGATCGATGGATGTGCCCGCTGAAACCTTTAGATCAGGCGGCGAGTAGCGCCACCTAGCCATAATGTTAAGTACTATCACTTTGATGGCTATGGCCTTTAATGGGTATAGGTGGCGTCACTACGGCAAGCGGAAAACAAATGGAAAGAGGGTGATTGTCTTATCAGTCCCGATCTTAGGGCACACCAAGCGTTGATGTAGCTAACTGCATACTTGGTTGGGCTTCTTGGTGCGATACGTACCGAATAAATGCAAGGTTTTTCCTTTTTAAATTTCGCGCCAGCGCACCCATAATGCATTACAATGCAAGCGGTTAGCTTCTCCTCATAACAGACCGTGGGAAAATTTTTTTGCCCGTTTCTGGCACCTTTCGACGAAAAATGAACAAGATAGCGTTGTGCAGTTTGAATTTCCCGTTTTCAAGCCCAATCAACGGAGATTCACACAGTGAAAGTAATCAATATAAGGACCCTGTAGAGGTGTGTTTCATTAAAGGTACTGTGCTGATAATTGCGTTGTATAACAGCGGCTAGGCCGTTATCACGCTCCTTGTATATTCTTTGCGTGAGCTTGCTCTACATATGCCTTAAATCCCGGCACCAGCCGGAGGTCGCTTTGTGAGGGGCTATATATAGCCGAGTGCGAGTATATACCTTTTATCACCTTTCACTTTGCACTTTAAAGACGTGCCAAAACAGCGTTAGGCTTAGCGTCAGAGAACGAAAGCAATAAAAAGATAATACTTTCTTTCGGCTATATATACCCCCCGCTAAGCGACCTTCAAGCGGCCCCGGTTTCGTGCAGTCGCGGACGGACGCTTTACGCAGTAAGGACACAAGGTTTACCTCAATGGTTTCGGCGTACATGATCTATGCGATAACGAGCGTAGTATTTTAATTCAAACAAACCTCTATGTCTCCTGTTTCCTGGTGTTTGCGGCAATATGAGCCCCCCAATGTTTGTGATCGTTTCCATAAATACGCCCTTTTGTACTCCTGACCTGTCCAGATGGCGGTGCTCCTATGGGAGCGAGTGTCCCCGCTTTCGTTCCACCGTGCACCGTTGGTGGCGCTAGGTAGAGCCGCCGAAGTGGCAGGTTGGATCGATGGAAGTGCCCGCTGAAACCTTTAGATCAGGCGGCAAGTAACACCACCTCGCCTTAATGTTAAGTACTATCACTGTGGTAGCTATAGGTGGCGTCAGTACGGCGAGCGGAAAACAAATGGAAAGAGGTGATTGTCTTATCAGCCCCGATAAGCCCAATCTTTTGTCTTAGGGCACACCAAGCGTTGATGTAGCTAACTGCATACTTGGTTGGGCTTCTTGGTGCGATACGTACCGAATAAATGCAAGGTTTTTTCCTTTTTAAATTTCGCGCCAGCGCACCCATAATGCATTACAATGCAAGCGGTTGGCTTCTCCTCATAACAGACCGTGGAGAAATTTTTTTTGCCCGTTTCTGACACCTTTCGACGAAAAATGAACAAGATAGCGTTGTGCAGTTTGAATTTCCCGCTTTCAAGCCCAATCAACGGAGATTCACACAATGAAATTAATCAATATATGGAACCTGTAGAGGTGTATTTCATTAAAGGTACTGTGGTGATAATTGCGTTGTACAACAGCGGCTAAGGCCGTTATCATGCTCCTTGTATATTCTTTAAGTGAGCTTGCCTCTACATATGCTTAAATCCGGCACCAGCCGGAGGTCGCTTTGTGAGGGCTATATATAGCCGATTGCGAGTATATACCTTTTATCACCTTTCACTTTGCACTTTAAAACGTGCCAAAAACGCGTTAGGCTTAGCGTCAGAGAACGAAGCAATAAAACGATAATAGTTTCTTTCGGCTATATATACCCCCGCTTAAGCGACCTTCAAGCGGCCCCGGTTTCTTCAGTCGTGAACGCACGCTTTACGCAGTAAGGACACAAGGTTTACCTAAATGGTTTCGTAGTACATGATCTATGCGATAACGAGCGTAGTATTTTAATTCAAACAAACCTCTATGTCTCCCGTTTCCTGGTGTTTCCGGCAATATGAGCCCCCCAATGTTTGTGATCGTTTCCATAAATACGCCCTACTTGTACTCCTGACCTGTCCAGGTGGCGGTGCTCCTACGGGAGCGAGTGTCCCCGCTTTCGTTCCACCGTGCACCGTTGGTGGCGCTAGGAAGAGCCGCCGAAGTGGCAGGTTGGATCGATGGAAGTGCCCGCTGAAATCTTTAGATCAGGCGGCGAGTAGGGCCACCTAGCCTTAATGTTAAGTAGTATCACTATGGTGGCTATAGGTGGCGTCACTACGGCAAGCGGAAAAAAAAATGGAAAGAAGTGATTGTCTTATCAGCCCCGATAAGCCCAATCTTTTGTCTTAGGGCACACCAAGCGTTGATGTAGCTAACTGCATACTTGGTTGGGCTTCTTGGTGCGATACGTACCGAATAAATGCAAGGTTTTTCCTTTTTAAATTTCGCGCCAGCGCACCCATAATGCATTACAATGCAAGCGGTTGGCTTCTCCTCATAACAGACCGTGGGAAAATTTTTTTGCCCGTTTCTGACACATTTCGACGAAAAATGAACAAGATAGCGTTGTGCAGTTTGAATTTCCCGCTTTCAAGCCCAATCAACGGAGATTCACACAGTGAAAGTAATCAATATAAAGACCCTGTAGAGGTGTGCTTCATTAAAGGTACTGTGCTGATAATTGTGTTGTATAACAGCGGCTAGGCCGTTACCACGCTCCTTGTATATTCTTTGCGTGACCTTGCTCTACATATGCCTAAACCCGGCACCAGCCGGAGATCGCTTTGTGAGGGCTATACATAGCCGAGTGCGAGTATACACCTTTTATCACCTTTCACTTTGCACTTTAAAACGTGCCAAAAACGCGTTAGGCTTAGCGTCAGAGAACGAAGCAATAAAAAGATAATACTTTCTTTCGGCTATATATACCCCCGCTTAAGCGACCTTCAAGCGGCCCCGGTTTCTTCAGTCGTGAACGCACGCTTTACGCAGTAAGGACACAAGGTTTACCTCAATGGTTTCGGCGTACATGATCTATGCGATAACGAGCGTAGTATTTTAATTCAAACAAACCTCTATGTCTCCCGTTTCCTGGTGTTTGCGGCAATATGAGCCCCCCAATGTTTGTGATCGTTTCCATAAATACGCCCTACTCTTACTCCTGACCTGTCCAGATGGCGGTGCTCCTAAGGGGGCGAGTGTCCCCGCTTTCGTTCCACCGTGCACCGTTGGTGGCGCTAGGAAGAGCCGCCGAAGTGGCAGGTTGGATCGATGGAAGTGCCCGCTGAAACCTTTAGATCAGACGGCGAGTAGGGCCACCTAGCCTTAATTTTAAGTACTATCACTATGGTGGCTATAGGTGGCGTCACTACGGCGAGCGGAAAACAAATGGAAAGACGTGATGGTCTTATCAGCCCCGATAAGCCCAATCTTTTGTCTTAGGGCACACCGAGCGTTGATGTAGCTAACTGCATACTTGGTTGGGCTTCTTAGTGGGATACGTACCGAATAATTGCAAGGTTTTTTTTTTCTTTTTAAATTTCGCGCCACCGCACCCATAATGCATTACAATGCAAGCGGTTGGCTTCTCCTCATAACAGACCGTGGGAAAATTTTTTTGCCCGTTTCTGACACCTTTCGACGAAAAATGAACAAGATAGCGTTGTGCAGTTTGAATTTCCCGCTTTCAAGCCCAATCAACGGAGATTCACACAATGAAATTAATCAATATATGGAACCTGTAGAGGTGTATTTCATTAAAGGTACTGTGGTGATAATTGCGTTGTACAACAGCGGCAAGGCCGTTATCATGCTCCTTGTATATTCTTTAAGTGAGCTTGCTCTACATATGCTTAAATCCGGCACCAGCCGGAGGTCGCTTTGTGGTGGCTATATATAGCCGATTGCGAGTAAATACCTTTTATAACCTTTCACTTTGCACTTTAAAACGTGCCAAAAACGCGTTAGGCTTAGCGTCAGAGAACGAATCAATAAAAAGATAATACTTTCTTTCGGCTATATATACCCCCACCTAAGCGACCTCCAAGCGGCCCCGGTTTCGTGAGTCGCGGACGGACGCTTTACGCAGTAAGGACACAAGGTTTACCTCAATGGTTTCGGTGTACATGTTCTATGCGATAACGAGCGTAGTATTTTATTTCAAACAAACCTGTATGTCTCCCGTTTCCTGGTGTTTCCGGCAATATGAGCCCCCCAATGTTTGTGATCGTTTCCATAAATAAGCCCTACTTGTACTCCTGACCTGTCCAGATGGCGGTGCTCCTATGGGAGCGAGTGTCCCCGCTTTCGTTCCACCGTGCACCGTTGGTGGCGCTAGGAAGAGCCGCCGAAGTGGCAGGTTGGATCGATGGAAGTGCCCGCTGAAATCTTTAGATCAGGCGGCGAGTAGGGCCACCTAGCCTTAATGTTAAGTAGTATCACTATGGTGGCTATAGGTGGCGTCACTACGGCAAGCGGAAAACAAATGGAAAGAAGTGATTGTCTTATCAGCTCCGATAAGCCCAATCTTTTGTCTTAGGGCACACCAAGCGTTGATGTAGCTAACTGCATACTTGGTTGGGCTTCTTGGTGCGATACGTACCGAATAAATGCAAGGTTTTTCCTTTTTAAATTTCGCGCCAGCGCACCCATAATGCATTACAATGCAAGCGGTTGGCTTCTCCTCATAACAGACCGTGGGAAAATTTTTTTGCCCGTTTCTGACACATTTCGACGAAAAATGAACAAGATAGCGTTGTGCAGTTTGAATTTCCCGCTTTCAAGCCCAATCAACGGAGATTCACACAGTGAAAGTAATCAATATAAAGACCCTGTAGAGGTGTGCTTCATTAAAGGTACTGTGCTGATAATTGTGTTGTATAACAGCGGCTAGGCCGTTATCACGCTCCTTGTATATTCTTTGCGTGAGCTTGCTCTACATATGCCTAAACCCGGCACCAGCCGGAGGTCGCTTTGTGAGGGCTATATATAGCCGAGTGCGAGTATATACCTTTTATCACCTTTCACTTTGCACTTTAAAACGTGCCAAAAACGCGTTAGGCTTAGCGTCAGAGAACGAATCAATAAAAAGATAATACTTTCTTTCGGCTATATATACCCCCGCTTAAGCGACCTTCAAGCGGCCCCGGTTTCTTCAGTCATGAACGCACGCTTTACGCAGTAAGGACACAAGGTTTACCTCAATGGTTTCGGCGTACATGATCTATGCGATAACGAGCGTAGTATTTTAATTCAAACAAACCTCTATGTCTCCCGTTTCCTGGTGTTTGCGGCAATATGAGCCCCCCAATGTTTGTGATCGTTTCCATAAATACGCCCTACTCTTACTCCTGACCTGTCCAGATGGCGGTGCTCCTAAGGGGGCGAGTGTCCCCGCTTTCGTTCCACCGTGCACCGTTGGTGGCGCTAGGAAGAGCCGCCGAAGTGGCAGGTTGGATCGATGGAAGTGCCCGCTGAAACCTTTAGATCAGACGGCGAGTAGGGCCACCTAGCCTTAATTTTGAGTACTATCACTATGGTGGCTATAGGTGGCGTCACTACGGCGAGCGGAAAACAAATGGAAAGACGTGATGGTCTTATCAGCCCCGATAAGCCCAATCTTTTGTCTTAGGGCACACCAAGCGTTGATGTAGCTAACTGCATACTTGGTTGGGCTTCTTAGTGGGATACGTACCGAATAATTGCAAGGTTTTTTTTTCTTTTTAAATTTCGCGCCACCACACCCATAATGCATTACAATGCAAGCGGTTGGCTTCTCCTCATAACAGGCCGTGGGAAAATTTTTTTGCCCGTTTCTGACACCTTTCGACGAAAAATGAACAAGATAGCGTTGTGCAGTTTGAATTTCCCGCTTTCAAGCCCAATCAACGGAGATTCACACAATGAAAGTAATCAATATATGGACCCTGTAGAGGTGTATTTCATTAAAGGTACTGTGGTGATAATTGTGTTGTACAACAGCGGCTAGGCCGTTATCATGCTCCTTGTATATTCTTTAAGTGAGCTTGCTCTACATATGCCTAAACCCGGCACCAGCCGGAGGTCGCTTTGTGAGGGCTATATATAGCCGAGTGCGAGTATATACCTTTTATCACCTTTCACTTTGCACTTTAAAACGTGCCAAAAACGCGTTAGGCTTAGCGTCAGAGAACGAAGCAATAAAAAGATAATACTTTCTTTCGGCTATATATACCCCCGCTTAAGCGACCTTCAAGCGGCCCCGGTTTCTTCATTCGTGAACGCACGCTTTACGCAGTAAGGACACAAGGTTTACCTCAATGGTTTCGGCGTACATGATCTATGCGATAACGAGCGTAGTATTTTAATTCAAACAAACCTCTATGTCTCCCGTTTCCTGGTGTTTGCGGCAATATGAGCCCCCCAATGTTTGTGATCGTTTCCATAAATACGCCCTACTCTTACTCCTGACCTGTCCAGATGGCGGTGCTCCTAAGGGGGCGAGTGTCCCCGCTTTCGTTCCACCGTGCACCGTTGGTGGCGCTAGGAAGAGCCGCCGAAGTGGCAGGTTGGATCGATGGAAGTGCCCGCTGAAACCTTTAGATCAGACGGCGAGTAGGGCCACCTAGCCTTAATTTTGAGTACTATCACTATGGTGGCTATAGGTGGCGTCACTACGGCGAGCGGAAAACAAATGGAAAGACGTGATGGTCTTATCAGCCCCGATAAGCCCAATCTTTTGTCTTAGGGCACACCAAGCGTTGATGGAGCTAACTGCGTACTTGGTTGGGCTTCTTAGTGGGATACGTACCGAATAATTGCAAGGTTTTTTTTTCTTTTTAAATTTCGCGCCACCGCACCCATAATGCATTACAATGCAAGCGGTTGGCTTCTCCTCATAACAGACCGTGGGAAAATTTTTTTGCCCGTTTCTGACACCTTTCGACGAAAAATGAACAAGATAGCGTTGTGCAGTTTGAATTTCCCGCTTTCAAGCCCAATCAACGGAGATTCACACAGTGAAAGTAATCAATATAAGGACCCTGTAGAGGTGTGTTTCATTAAAGGTACTGTGCTGATAATTGCGTTGTACAACAGCGGCTAGGCCGTTATCATGCTCCTTGTATATTCTTTGAGTGAGCTTGCTCTACATATGCTTAAATCCGGCACCAGCCGGAGGTCGCTTTGTGGGGGCTATATATAGCCGATTGCGAGTATATACCTTTTATCACCTTTCACTTTGCACTTTAAAACGTGCCAAAAACGCGTTAGGCTTAGCGTCAGAGAACGAAGCAATAAAAAGATAATACTTTCTTTCGGCTATATATACCCCCGCTTAAGCGACCTTCAAGCGGCCCCGGTTTCGTGCAGTCGCGGAACGGCACGCTTTACGCAGTAAGGACACAAGGTTTACCTAAATGGTTTCGGTAGTACATGATCTATGCGATAACGAGCGTAGTATTTTAATTCAAACAAACCTCTATGTCTCCCGTTTCCTGGTGTTTCCGGCAATATGAGCCCCCCAATGTTTGTGATCGTTTCCATAAATACGCCCTACTTGTACTCCTGACCTGTCCAGATGGCGGTGCTCCTATGGGAGCGAGTGTCCCCGCTTTCGTTCCACCGTGCACCGTTGGTGGCGCTAGGAAGAGCCGCCGAAGTGGCAGGTTGGATCGATGGAAGTGCCCGCTGAAATCTTTAGATCAGGCGGCGAGTAGGGCCACCTAGCCTTAATGTTAAGTAGTATCACTATGGTGGCTATAGGTGGCGTCACTACGGCAAGCGGAAAACAAATGGAAAGAAGTGATTGTCTTATCAGCCCCGATAAGCCCAATCTTTTGTCTTAGGGCACACCAAGCGTTGATGTAGCTAACTGCATACTTGGTTGGGCTTCTTGGTGCGATACGTACCGAATAATTGCAAGGTTTTTTCTTTATAATTTCGCGCCAGCCGCACCCATAATGCATTACAATGCAAGCGGTTGGCTTCTCCTCATAACAGACCGTGGAGAAATTTTTTTTCCCGATTCTGACACCTTTCGACGAAAAATGAACAAGATAGCGTTGTGCAGTTTGAATTTCCCGCTTTCAAGCCCAATCAACGGAGATTCACACAGTGAAAGTAATCAATATAAGGACCCTGTAGAGGTGTGTTTCATTAAAGGTACTGTGCTGATAATTGCGTTGTATAACAGCGGCTAGGCCGTTATCACGCTCCTTGTATATTCTTTGCGTGAGCTTGCTCTACATATGCCTAAACCCGGCACCAGCCGGAGGTCGCTTTGTGAGGGCTATATATAGCCGAGTGCGAGTATATACCTTTTATCACCTTTCACTTTGCACTTTAAAACGTGCCAAAAACGCGTTAGGCTTAGCGTCAGAGAACGAAGCAATAAAAAGATAATACTTTCTTTCGGCTATATATACCCCCGCTTAAGCGACCTTCAAGCGGCCCCGGTTTCGTCAGTCGTGAACGCACGCTTTACGCAGTAAGGACACAAGGTTTACCTCAATGGTTTCGGCGTACATGATCTATGCGATAACGAGCGTAGTATTTTAATTCAAACAAACCTCTATGTCTCCCGTTTCCTGGTGTTTGCCGGCAATATGAGCCCCCCAATGTTTGTGATCGTTTCCATAAATACGCCCTACTTGTACTCCTGACCTGTCCAGATGGCGGTGCTCCTATGGGAGCGAGTGTCCCCGCTTTCGTTCCACCGTGCACCGTTGGTGGCGCTAGGAAGAGCCGCCGAAGTGGCAGGTTGGATCGATGGAAGTGCCCGCTGAAACCTTTAGATCAGACGGCGAGTAGGGCCACCTAGCCTTAATTTTAAGTACTATCACTATGGTGGCTATAGGTGGCGTCACTACGGCGAGCGGAAAACAAATGGAAAGACGTGATGGTCTTATCAGCCCCGATAAGCCCAATCTTTTGTCTTAGGGCACACCAAGCGTTGATGGAGCTAACTGCGTACTTGGTTGGGCTTCTTAGTGGGATACGTACCGAATAATTGCAAGGTTTTTTTTCTTTTTAAATTTCGCGCCACCGCACCCATAATGCATTACAATGCAAGCGGTTGGCTTCTCCTCATAACAGACCGTGGGAAAATTTTTTTGCCCGTTTCTGACACCTTTCGACGAAAAATGAACAAGATAGCGTTGTGCAGTTTGAATTTCCCGCTATCAAGCCCAATCAACGGAGATTCACACAGTGAAAGTAATCAATATAAAGACCCTGTAGAGGTGTATTTCATTAAAGGTACTGTGGTGATAATTGCGTTGTACAACAGCGGCTAGGCCGTTATCATGCTCCTTGTATATTCTTTAAGTGAGCTTGCTCTACATATGCTTAAATCCGGCACCAGCCGGAGGTCGCTTTGTGGGGGCTATATATAGCTGATTGCGAGTATACACCTTTTATAACCTTTCACTTTGCACTTTAAGACCTGCCAAAAACACGTTAGGCTTAGCGTCAGAGAACGAAACAATAAAAAGATAATACTTTCTTTCGGCTATATATACCCCCACCTAAGCGACCTCCAAGCGGCCCCGGTTTCGTGAGTCGCGGACGGACGCTTTACGCAGTAAGGACACAAGGTTTACCTCAATGGTTTCGGTGTACATGTTCTATGCGATAACGAGCGTAGTATTTTAATTCAAACAAACCTGTATGTCTCCCGTTTCCTGGTGTTTCCGGCAATATGAGCCCCCCAATGTTTGTGATCGTTTCCATAAATACGCCCTACTTGTACTCCTGACCTGTCCAGATGGCGGTGCTCCTATGGGAGCGAGTGTCCCCGCTTTCGTTCCACCGTGCACCGTTGGTGGCGCTAGGAAGAGCCGCCGAAGTGGCAGGTTGGATCGATGGAAGTGCCCGCTGAAATCTTTAGATCAGGCGGCGAGTAGGGCCACCTAGCCTTAATGTTAAGTAGTATCACTATGGTGGCTATAGGTGGCGTCACTACGGCAAGCGGAAAACAAATGGAAAGAAGTGATTGTCTTATCAGCCCCGATAAGCCCAATCTTTTGTCTTAGGGCACACCAAGCGTTGATGTAGCTAACTGCATACTTGGTTGGGCTTCTTGGTGCGATACGTACCGAATAAATGCAAGGTTTTTCCTTTTTAAATTTCGCGCCAGCGCACCCATAATGCATTACAATGCAAGCGGTTGGCTTCTCCTCATAACAGACCGTGGGAAAATTTTTTTGCCCGTTTCTGACACATTTCGACGAAAAATGAACAAGATAGCGTTGTGCAGTTTGAATTTCCCGCTTTCAAGCCCAATCAACGGAGATTCACACAGTGAAAGTAATCAATATAAAGACCCTGTAGAGGTGTGCTTCATTAAAGGTACTGTGCTGATAATTGTGTTGTATAACAGCGGCTAGGCCGTTATCACGCTCCTTGTATATTCTTTGCGTGAGCTTGCTCTACATATGCCTAAACCCGGCACCAGCCGGAGGTCGCTTTGTGAGGGCTATATATAGCCGAGTGCGAGTATATACCTTTTATCACCTTTCACTTTGCACTTTAAAACGTGCCAAAAACGCGTTAGGCTTAGCGTCAGAGAACGAAGCAATAAAAAGATAATACTTTCTTTCGGCTATATATACCCCCGCTTAAGCGACCTTCAAGCGGCCCCGGTTTCTTCAGTCGTGAACGCACGCTTTACGCAGTAAGGACACAAGGTTTACCTCAATGGTTTCGGCGTACATGATCTATGCGATAACGAGCGTAGTATTTTAATTCAAACAAACCTCTATGTCTCCCGTTTCCTGGTGTTTGCGGCAATATGAGCCCCCCAATGTTTGTGATCGTTTCCATAAATACGCCCTACTCTTACTCCTGACCTGTCCAGATGGCGGTGCTCCTAAGGGGGCGAGTGTCCCCGCTTTCGTTCCACCGTGCACCGTTGGTGGCGCTAGGAAGAGCCGCCGAAGTGGCAGGTTGGATCGATGGAAGTGCCCGCTGAAACCTTTAGATCAGGCGGCGAGTAGGGCCACCTAGCCTTAATGTTGAAGTACTATCACTATGGTGGCTATAGGTGGCGTCACTACGGCGAGCGGAAAACAAATGGAAAGACGTGATGGTCTTATCAGCCCCGATAAGCCCAATCTTTTGTCTTAGGGCACACCAAGCGTTGATGTAGCTAACTGCGTACTTGGTTGGGCTTCTTAGGTGCGATACGTACCGAATAATTGCAAGGTTTTTTTTCCTTTTTAAATTTCGCGCCAGCGCACCCATAATGCATTACAATGCAAGCGGTTGGCTTCTCCTCATAACAGACCGTGGGAAAATTTTTTTGCCCGTTTCTGACACCTTTCGACGAAAAATGAACAAGATAGCGTTGTGCAGTTTGAATTTCCCGCTTTCAAGCCCAATCAACGGAGATTCACACAGTGAAAGTAATCAATATAAGGACCCTGTAGAGGTGTGTTTCATTAAAGGTACTGTGCTGATAATTGCGTTGTATAACAGCGGCTAGGTCCGTTATTACGCTCCTTGTATATTCTTTGCGTGAGCTTGCTCTACATATGCCTAAATCCGGCACCAGCCGGAGGTCAGCTTTGTGAGGGCTATATATAGCCGATTGCGAGTATATACCTTTTATCACCTTTCACTTTGCACTTTAAAACGTGCCAAAAACACGTTAGGCTTAGCGTCAGAGAACGAAGCAATAAAACGATAATAGTTTCTTTCGGCTATATATACCCCCGCTTAAGCGACCTTCAAGCGGCCCCGGTTTCGTCAGTCGCGAACGCACGCTTTACGCAGTAAGGACACAAGGTTTACCTCAATGGTTTCGGCGTACATGATCTATGCGATAACGAGCGTAGTATTTTAATTCAAACAAACCTCTATGTCTCCCGTTTCCTGGTGTTTCCGGCAATATGAGCCCCCCAATGTTTGTGATCGTTTCCATAAATACGCCCTACTTGTACTCCTGACCTGTCCAGATGGCGGTGCTCCTAAGGGGAGCGAGTGTCCCCGCTTTCGTTCCACCGTGCACCGTTGGTGGCGCTAGGAAGAGCCGCCGAAGTGGCAGGTTGGATCGATGGAAGTGCCCGCTGAAATCCTTTAGATCAGGCGGCGAGTAGGGCCACCTAGCCTTAATGTTAAGTAGTATCACTATGGTGGCTATAGGTGGCGTCACTACGGCGAGCGGAAAACAAATGGAAAGACGTGATGGTCTTATCAGCCCCGATAAGCCCAATCTTTTGTCTTAGGGCACACCAAGCGTTGATGTAGCTAACTGCATACTTGGTTGGGCTTCTTGGTGCGATACGTACCGAATAATTGCAAGGTTTTTTCCTTTTTAAATTTCGCGCCAGCCGCACCCATAATGCATTACAATGCAAGCGGTTGGCTTCTCCTCATAACAGACCGTGGGAAAATTTTTTTGCCCGTTTCTGACACCTTTCGACGAAAAATGAACAAGATAGCGTGTGCAGTTTGAATTTCCCGCTTTCAAGCCCAATCAACGGAGATTCACACAGTGAAAGTAATCAATATAAGGACCCTGTAGAGGTGTGTTTCATTAAAGGTACTGTGCTGATAATTGCGTTGTATAACAGCGGCTAGGTCGTTATTACGCTCCTTGTATATTCTTTGCGTGAGCTTGCTCTACATATGCCTAAATCCGGCACCAGCCGGAGGTCACTTTGTGAGGGCTATATATAGCCGATTGCGAGTATATACCTTTTATCACCTTTCACTTTGCACTTTAAAACGTGCCAAAAACGCGTTAGGCTTAGCGTCAGAGAACGAAGCAATAAAACGATAATACTTTCTTTCGGCTATATATACCCCCGCTTAAGCGACCTTCAAGCGGCCCCGGTTTCGTCAGTCGCGAACGCACGCTTTACGCAGTAAGGACACAAGGTTTACCTCAATGGTTTCGGTGTACATGATCTATGCGATAACGAGCGTAGTATTTTAATTCAAACAAACCTGTATGTCTCCCGTTTCCTGGTGTTTCCGGCAATATGAGCCCCCCAATGTTTGTGATCGTTTCCATAAATACGCCCTACTTGTACTCCTGACCTGTCCAGATGGCGGTGCTCCTATGGGAGCGAGTGTCCCCGCTTTCGTTCCACCGTGCACCGTTGGTGGCGCTAGGAAGAGCCGCCGAAGTGGCAGGTTGGATCGATGGAAGTGCCCGCTGAAATCTTTAGATCAGGCGGCGAGTAGGGCCACCTAGCCTTAATGTTAAGTAGTATCACTATGGTGGCTATAGGTGGCGTCACTACGGCAAGCGGAAAACAAATGGAAAGAAGTGATTGTCTTATCAGCCCCGATAAGCCCAATCTTTTGTCTTAGGGCACACCAAGCGTTGATGTAGCTAACTGCATACTTGGTTGGGCTTCTTGGTGCGATACGTACCGAATAAATGCAAGGTTTTTCCTTTTTAAATTTCGCGCCAGCGCACCCATAATGCATTACAATGCAAGCGGTTGGCTTCTCCTCATAACAGACCGTGGGAAAATTTTTTTGCCCGTTTCTGACACATTTCGACGAAAAATGAACAAGATAGCGTTGTGCAGTTTGAATTTCCCGCTTTCAAGCCCAATCAACGGAGATTCACACAGTGAAAGTAATCAATATAAGACCCTGTAGAGGTGTGCTTCATTAAAGGTACTGTGCTGATAATTGTGTTGTATAACAGCGGCTAGGCCGTTATCACGCTCCTTGTATATTCTTTGCGTGAGCTTGCTCTACATATGCCTAAACTCGGCACCAGCCGGAGGTCGCTTTGTGAGGGCTATATATAGCCGAGTGCGAGTATATACCTTTTATCACCTTTCACTTTGCACTTTAAAACGTGCCAAAAACGCGTTAGGCTTAGCGTCAGAGAACGAAGCAATAAAAAGATAATACTTTCTTTCGGCTATATATACCCCCGCTTAAGCGACCTTCAAGCGGCCCCGGTTTCTTCATTCGTGAACGCACGCTTTATGCAGTAAGGACACTAGGTTTACCTAAATGGTTTCGTAGTACATGATCTATGCGATAAAGAGCGTAGTATTTTAATTCAAACAAACCTCTAAGTCTCCCGTTTCCTGGTGTTTCCGGCAATATGAGCCCCCCAATGTTGTGATCGTTTCCATAAATACGCCCTACTTGTACTCCTGACCTGTCCAGATGGCGGTGCTCCTATGGGAGCGAGTGCCCCCGCTTTCGTTCCACCGTGCACCGTTGGTGGCGCTAGGAAGAGCCGCCGAAGTGGCAGGTTGGATCGATGGAAGTGCCCGCTGAAACCTTTAGATCAGGCGGCGAATGCGCCACCTAGCCTTAATGTTAAGTAGTATCACTATGGTGGCTATAGGTGGCGTCACTACGGCGAGCGGAAAACAAATGGAAAGACGTGATGGTCTTATCAGCCCCGATAAGCCCAATCTTTTGTCTTAGGGCACACCAAGCGTTGATGGAGCTAACTGCGTACTTGGTTGGGCTTCTTAGTGGGATACGTACCGAATAATTGCAAGGTTTTTTTTTCTTTTTAAATTTCGCGCCACCGCACCCATAATGCATTACAATGCAAGCGGTTGGCTTCTCCTCATAACAGACCGTGGGAAAATTTTTTTGCCCGTTTCTGACACCTTTCGACGAAAAATGAACAAGATAGCGTTGTGCAGTTTGAATTTCCCGCTTTCAAGCCCAATCAACGGAGATTCACACAATGAAATTAATCAATATATGGAACCTGTAGAGGTGTATTTCATTAAAGGTACTGTGGTGATAATTGCGTTGTACAACAGCGGCTAGGCCGTTATCATGCTCCTTGTATATTCTTTTGAGTGAGCTTGCTCTACATATGCTTAAATCCGGCACCAGCCGGAGGTCGCTTTGTGGGGGCTATATATAGCTGATTGCGAGTATACACCTTTTATAACCTTTCACTTTGCACTTTAAGACGTGCCAAAAACACGTTAGGCTTAGCGTCAGAGAACGAAACAATAAAAAGGTGATACTTTCTTTCGGCTATATATACCCCACCTAAGTGACCTCCAAGCGGCCCCGGTTTCGTGAGTCGCGGACGGACGCTTTACGCAGTAAGGACACAAAGTTTACCTAAATGGTTTCGTAGTACATGATCTATGCGATAACGATCGTAGTATTTTAATTCAAACAAACCTCTATGTCTCCCGTTTCCTGGTGTTTCCGGCAATATGAGCCCCGCAATGTTTGTGATCGTTCCATAAATACGCCCTACTTGTACTCCTGACCTGTCCAGATGGCGGTGCTCCTATGGGAGCGAGTGTCCCCGATTTCGTTCCACCGTGCACCGTTGGTGGCGCTAGGAAGAGCCGCCGAAGTGGCAGGTTGGATCGATGGAAGTGCCCGCTGAAACCTTTAGATCAGGCGGCGAGTAGGGCCACATAGCCTTAATGTTAAGTAGTATCGCTATGGTGGCTATAGGTGGCGTCACTACGGCGAGCGGAAAACAAATGGAAAGACGTGATGGTGTTATCAGCCCCGATAAGCCCAATCTTTTGAATTAGGGCACACCAAGCGTTGATGTAGCTAACTGCATACTTGGTTGGGCTTCTTGGTGCGATCACGTACCGAATAAATGGAAGGTTTTTCCTTTTTAAATTTCGCGCCAGCGCACCCATAATGCATTACAATGCAAGCGGTTGGCTTCTCCTCATAACAGACCGTGGGAAAATTTTTTTGCCCGTTTCTGACACATTTCGACGAAAAATGAACAAGATAGCGTTGTGCAGTTTGAATTTCCCGCTTTCAAGCCCAATCAACAGGAGATTCACACAGTGAAAGTAATCAATATAAGGACCCTGTAGAGGTGTGTTTCATTAAAGGTACTGTGCTGATAATTGTGTTGCATAACAGCGGCTAGGCCGTTAATCACGCTCCTTGTATATTCTTTGCGTGAGCTTGCTCTACATATGCCTAAACCCGGCACCAGATGGAGGTCGCTTTGTGAGGGCTATATATAGCCGAGTGCGAGTATATACCTTTTATCACCTTTCACTTTGCACTTTAAAACGTGCCAAAAACGCGTTAGGCTTAGCGTCAGAGAACGAAGCAATAAAAAGATAATACTTTCTTTCGGCTATATATACCCCCGCTTAAGCTACCTTCAACCGGCCCCGGTTTCGTCAGTCCCGAACGCACACTTTACGCAGTAAGGACACAAGGTTTACCTCAATGGTTTCGGCGTACATGATCTGTGTGATAACGAGCGTAGTATTTTAATTCAAACAAACCTGTATGTCTCCCGTTTCCTGGTGTTTCCGGCAATATTAGCCCCCCAATGTTTGTGATCGTTTCCATAAATATGCCCTACTTGTACTCCTGACCTGTCCAGATGGCGGTGCTCCTATGGGAGCGAGTGTCCCCGCTTTCGTTCCACCGTGCACCGTTGGTGGCGCTAGGAAGAGCCGCCGAAGTGGCAGGTTGGATCGATGGAAGTGCCCGCTGAAACCTTTAGATCAGGCGGCGAGTAGGGCCACCTAGCCTAATGTTAAGTACTATCACTATGGTGGCTATAGGTGGCGTCACTACGGCGAGCGGAAAACAAATGGAAAGACGTGATGGTCTTATCAGCCCCGATAAGCCCAATCTTTTGTCTTAGGGCACACCAAGCGTTGATGGAGCTAACTGCTTACTTGGTTGGGCTTCTTAGTGGGATACGTACCGAATAATTGCAAGGTTTTTTTTCTTTTTAAATTTCGCGCCACCGCACCCATAATGCATTACAATGCAAGCGGTTGGCTTCTCCTCATAACAGACCGTGGGAAAATTTTTTTGCCCGTTTCTGACACCTTTCGACGAAAAATGAACAAGATAGCGTTGTGCAGTTTGAATTTCCCGCTTTCAAGCCCAATCAACGGAGATTCACACAGTGAAATTAATCGAATATAAGACCCTGTAGAGGTGTGTTTCATTAAAGGTACTGTGCTGATAATTGTGTTGTATAACAGCGGCTAGGCCGTTATCATGCTCCTTGTATATTCTTTGCGTGAGCTTGCTCTACATATGCTTAAATCCGGCACCAGCCGGAGGTCGCTTTGTGGGGGCTATATGTAGCCGAGTGCGAGCATATACCTTTTATCACCTTTGACTTTGCACTTTAAAACGTGCCAAAAACGCGTTAGGCTTAGCGTCAGAGAACGAAGCAATAAAAAGATAATGCTTTCTTTCGGCTATATATACCCCCGCTTAAGCGACCTTCAAGCGGCTCCGGTTGCGTCAGTCGCGGACACACGCTTTACGCAGTAAGGACACAAGGTTGAACTCAATGGTTTCGGGTACATGATCTGTGTGATAACGAGCGTAGTATTTGAATTCAAACAAACCTCTATGTTTCCCGTTTCCTGGTGTTTCCGGCAATATGAGCGCCCCAGTGTTTGTGATCGTTTCCATAAATACGCCCTACTTGTGCTCATGACCTGTGCAGATGGCGGTGCTCCTATGGGAGCGAGTGTCCCCGCTTTCGTTCACCGTGCACCGTTGGTGGCGCTAGGTAGAGCCGCCGAAGTGGCAGGTTGGATCGATGGATGTGCCCGCTGAAACCTTTAGATCAGGCGGCGAGTAGCGCCACCTAGCCATAATGTTAAGTACTCTGGCTTTGATGGCTATGGCCTTTGGTGGACATAGGTGGCGTCACTACGGCAAGCGGAAAACAAATGGAAAGAGGTGATGGTCTTATCAGCCCCGATAAGCCCAATCTTTTCTCTTAGGGCACACCAAGCGTTGATGGAGCTATCTGCATACTTGGTTGAGCTTCTTGGTGCGATACGTACCGATTAAATGCAAGGTTTTTTTCTTTTTAAATTTCGCGCCAGCGCACCTATAATGCATTACAATGCAAGCGGTTGGCTTCTCCTCATAACAGACCATGGAAAAACATTTTTGCCCGTTTCTGACACTTTTAGACGAAAAATGAACAAGATAGTGTTGTGCAGTTTGAATTTCCCGCTTTTAAGCCCAATCTACAGAAATTCACTCAAAAAATGAACAAGGCAGCATCGCGTAGTTTGAACTTCCCGCGGGCATGTCGGCTGTGCGGAAATTTACACAAAACATTTCATGAAGATAAGGGGCATTTAGAGTTAGTTTTACTTAAAAGTACTGTGCTCATAACTACACAGATTAGTTCAGGCTATACCAATAACATACACACTGTATATTCTTTGCGTAAGCTTGCTGTACATTGACCCTAAACCGGCACCACCCGGAGGTCGCTTTGTGGGGGCTATATATAGCCGATCGCAAGTATATACCATTTATTACTTTACCCTTTTAGCTTTAAAAAGTGTAAAAATCACGATGGTCAGTGCACAAACGAGCAAAAAGGTCATACTTGCTTTCGGGAAAGTATACCCCTGCCTAAACGACCTTCAAGCGGCCCCGGTTGGGTCATTCGCGGACCCACACTTCACGCAGTAAGGAAACAAGGTTTACCTCAACGGTTTCGGTGTTTCTAATCTATGCGATAACGAGCATAGTACCTTAGACAAACAAAGCGCTATGTGCCCTGTTTCTAGGTGTTTTTGACAAAAGGAGTCCGCCAAATTGCGTGATCTATGCCATAGACATGACCTACTGAACTTATGACCTGCCCACATGGCGGGATTCCAATGAGAGCGAGTGTCCCCGTTTCGTTCCACCACTCACTATAGGTGGCGCCACCTGTAGCCTTAACGGCCAAAAGCATCATTGTAATAGTACTAAACTTTATGGCTAGGTGGCGTGAGCCGCCGCTTGATCTAAAGGACACAGTTGGTACATCCATCGATCCAATCACCAGCGTCGGCGACCCTGCCTAGCACCACCAACGGTGAACCGTGGAACGAAAGGGGGGACACTCACTCCCATAGAAACCCCGCCATCTGGGCAGATCAGAATCACAGTAGTGCGTCTTTATTCCAACGATCACGCACTTTGGTGACTAAGTTTGCAAGAAACACCAGTAAACGGGACACATAGAGGTTTTTTTGCTTTAAAGTACTACGCTGGTTATCGCGTAGCTTAGCTACGCCGAGGTCTTTGTGGTCCACTTTTTGTCCTTCCTGTGTGAAGTGTACGTCAGCGAATGACCCAACCGGGGGCACTTGGAGGTCGTTTAGGCAGGGGTATATATAGCCGAACAGACAGACAGACAAACAACTTTATTGGGTCCGGAGAAACGCTGCTCCTTTAGAGCAACGTCGCGGGCCGCTCCCACGTAGGAACGGGGAGGCCTAGCCTCACCGCCGCGTCGTGGGCTTTCTGGACAGCCCGTAGTTGTGGTAGCAACTCTGTAACTTCGTAAAGCAGAGTCCCAATCTTCTTCTTTGAGCCGACTTGGGCCCCGTAACGAGGGGTACTGCCAGAAGCATATGTGCTAGGTCACAAACCTCACCACAATCAGGACAGGTAGAGTCAAAAGCCTCTGATGAGACTATGGTGAGGAAAAATAGGCTTGGATAGGATCTGGCCAGGAGCATTGTAAACGTGATGGCTTGAGGTCTAGACAACTTCTTGTGTGGTGGAGTAAATGACTGGCTACTCAACTGGTAGTGTTCAGCCACTTGACTGAATGTAAGTAAAGCGTCCCTGAACATCTCACTGCCAACCTGCGGACCTACGTCCTCCCCAGCGCGGAGGGTTAGTGCGCGCGCCCGGGAGTGAGCAGTATCATTCAGGTTTACTTGAGAGTCCAGTAGGGGTTCGAGATGTGCAGGAAACCAAGTAATTGTATGTGGAGAAAGTGTCCATTTTTCAAGTAGTTTAAATACTTCAATACAGACGGAACCAGAGGCGAAAGCCTTGACCGCTAACCTTGAGACGGTGAAGATTTGCGATCTACTGTCATCCAAAAGGGCAAGGGCTACAGCCAACTGTTTGGCTCTTGAGGGAGTAGAGTCCCTAACTGACGCAGCATTGATAATAGAGGCCATATGATTAACGGAAATAACAGAAAACCCAGCTGAGCGACCGTACTGAGCGGCATCGAGAAAACAAACTGAATGAGAATCGTTCCTGATGTTCTTCAGAAGTGTGATGGCCCTAGCCCGGCGCCTTCCTACGTTGTGCTGAGGATGGACGTTTCGCGGAAACGGGGAGACCTGGATGGCAGTACGCTGTTCATCTGGTAGTTGAAGACGGTGATCCTCTACGAGCACCGGACTGAGGCCTAGGGCAGACAGAATCTTCCTACCAGCCGGCGTAGACAACAGGCGCATTAGCTGTGCAGTTTCTTGGGCTTCAATGATCTCATCTAGGGTGTTATGAACTCCTAACTGCTTAAGCCGTTCAGTGCTTGTTCGCACGGGGATGCCCAACACCCTCTTTGCGCTTTTTCTGATCAGAATTTCAGCTTCTTCTTTTCGAATCCATACCAAGAGTGCATGGGCAGCAACGTATGTTATGTGGCTCATGGGGAATGCATGAAAGAGCCTCAGTATATTGTCTTCTCTGAGTCCCCCCCTTCTGTTCGAAACCCTATTAATCAACCTGATCATGTTCTCGGTCTTGGTTGAAATCTTAGCGATGGTTTGTCCGTTGTACCCGTGCGACTCTATAATCATGCCCAGCACTCTAATAGCGTCCACTCTCGGAATGGGGCGCCACTTCCGGTGTGAAGTACAATGTTTACCTCTGATAAAGGCTTCCAGTTTTTTGGCCTGGCTCCTTTTCTATTGGGCCTGTATAGAAGCAGCTCCGATTTACTCGAGGAGCACCTCAGCCCTGTGCCAGCAAGGAAGAGCTCTGTCTGATCGATGGCTTCCTGGAGTGCAGTCTCGACTTCCCCTTCGCTACATCCGGGACACCAGATGGTAATATCATCAGCGTAAAGCGTATGGTTGATGCCCTTCACGTTAGATAGCAGTGTAGACAACTTGCATACAGCGATGTTAAAGAAAAGCGGAGATATCACAGCTCCTTGCGGCGTGCCTTTAGGGCCCTAGTGCTATGGGAGAGGACTTGAGGTCTCCGACATTGAGCGTGGCCTTCCTGGATTCGAGAAAGGAGCTGACGTATCTGTGGAAGGCTTCACCTAGTCCAAGTTCTGAAATGAAGTTTAAGATGTGTGCGTGAGAGATGTTGTCAAACGCTTTTTCCAAGTCAAGACCCAGGATGCCTCTTACGTCCCTTGTGTTCACGTCTATGATTTGATGTTTGAGCAGCTTCATTGTTTCCTGTGCGGACAAAGACGGACGAAACCCAACCATGTTGTAAGGAAAAAGATTTTCTCGATGTACTTAGAGACACGGTTGTAAATGACGTGCTCCGCCACCTTGCCGACACAGGAACGTTAGCGATATAGGCCTTAGATTGCCTAAACCTGCAGGTCGCCCCGGCTTGGGAATGAAGACAACCGATGCCATTTCCGAAGAGTCTGGGACAGAACCTTCTCTCCATATGCGATTTATCGCAGCCAAACAGTACCACATGTAGGCACCGCGATGACAACACTAAAATTGTCAAAGTCAACGTTGCTCGCTCGTCGTCACTCGGTTCCTGAGGCACGGCCTAGGAGTTTGCTGAACACGTCAATATACTGTCGACGTCTTATGGCTGGAAACGCACCGGTAACCTTGGACGCTATTTGCGCTCAAAATAGAATAACTTCTATGTAACGGACGCGATTCATATTTCACTCAAAAAAAAAGAACTCGTGGGTACCACGCGATCGAATGAACGCCACACCTCGAGTTCAAAATTTGGTGTCACTGCTCCTTTAAAGCTGCGAACGAGGGCATGTCGTTGCGACCCGGCCAAACGCGTTTTGAACCACTCGTTCACAATGCAACATGCTCTGCCCACTTGACGTCACTGTGGCTGCTGATCTGATTGGCTGTGGAACGCGCGACAATGGCTTCATGAAGGCGGGGCGCTCGAAGGAAGAGTTGAGGTAGTTGAGGGTAAAAGACGGTGCATAGAAAGAGGGCACCTATTTATTACTCGTAGCTCCGGTAATAAGGAGCTTTTGGTTGAATTATGGTGCCAATGCTTTGCTCTAGTAGTGTTCTAAACAAAAACAGAATGTGAAAGAACCGTTTCAGCGACCTTTTAAAGGAAAACAGACGCATTTGAGAGCACGAGATGAACACATGCATTTCGCACGGACAGTGGGTGTATCAGATGGAAGCGGCCTCCCTGAGCCACTTGGTGATGTACTTCTTCTCAAGTACCCTCGCTCTGACGACGGACTCTGGGTCAGCCGGGTTCGACGAGCGCAAGTCCAGATGATGGGCCGCCCCTTCCATGTATATCGCGATCAGGCTGTCCGAGATTGTCTCGAGGACCCCGCCTGCTGACCACGGATCCAAGTCTCCGTTGCTGTAAGAGCACACATAAAGCCATCAATAAAAGTGAAAGAGCTAATCGAAAATTCGCAGATCACGCGTATCTTCGGAATCCATGTTGCGAAGTATGCGAATGGAAGGTAAATGTGTTTCTTTTTTTTTATTGAGCGAGACGTTATGAAGTAGCGCTAAATATATGTACAAATCCACGCACATGCATACGTTAAACAGCCGCCTATGTTTTATATTAGCAGTTGTTTAGAGTAGCGTAACGATACCAACAGCAACATGGATATTAGCAACACCACAAGCGGTAAGCTGAAATGAAGCACTGGTATTGACGCTGGTGCGCTATAGATGGTGACCCTCAACACTGCTGTACAAATCAACTTCATCGGATGGCGCATAACTACAATTTACGTTAACACGACGTGACGGCTGTATCATGGGAGTACATATGTACAAAATTGGATAGCCGACAGTGCAACAGCAATTGACGTTACCCGAACATTAGGCTCTATTTGAAAAATATATCCGAAGTCTGACATGGCTCTGTGGATGAATACCTCATTGCCACGCAGAATGCTAGGGTCCGATTCCTGTTAGAACCATTATATTTATTGTTTGAATTCGTCAGGTCAACTCTGCCTTTGCAGCTTTTTCTTAACACTCAAGCGTTAAAGTTACCCAAGTGTTAGATAGGTGGGTGATCAAAGGGTGTATCGATTGATGGGCTTTGATGGATGCGGGGATTGACGGACGGACGGACTGTCGCGAAAAGTACTTGCAGTACGCAAAGAAATGCTTAGCATTTAATAAAGATTTCCTCTCCGTATAACTCTGTGGTTGCGCCGGTAACTTCTGGGGCAGAGACTAGGAGGTCTACTATTCATATGCTAAAGCGCACTCGCTAACACCGATGTATGTTTTTTTATTAAAACAGCTGTGCAACAGATTTTAATCTAAGTCAGGAAACGCCGCCAATCAGTAGTCGAAAGTCTTGAGCGCGTGGAGCCATAGATTATAGCCCAGAGCGATACCCGGAATTATTATTTTCGAAGAGCTAACAATCGTTCCCTCTTTTTTCGTCAAACTTTGCCATAAACCAAAATGACAGCACCATAAAGCGAACGCCGACGGCCATCGGCTGACTTGAGGATCATTAGCTGCATAGTTACCTCGGACAACGCATGATGGCGCAACGTGCCCGCGGGCAACCGCAATCCCCATAAATGTACGCTGTGCGATCGAGAGAAAAAAAGGGGCTGAAGGCCGTGACTCATGCGCGACGTAATTTCTTTCCCCTGCTCTACCCTTCCCTCCTTAGCTTCCAGCACGCTCGTCTGAATGAGAGAGAAAACGCCCACAGCGTGCTACGAAGCTCTGTAGTTCCTCTCATACTACTAGGATTCTAATTTTTTTCTCCAGCGGGTGCTTCATGAGGCAATAAACGCCTTAAACGAAGCCATTTGAAGATTATTTGGAAAAGTGTTGCAGGGCCTCTTTTAAGGACCAATATACCACCTGCCAATATTTTTTCAAACGTTTTAAGTAAACACGGGCATCGTGCGCAGAATGCCGTCGCGATTAACGATTCCACACAAGAGGATATCCAGGAGGGTAGCGAAGGAGAGAGAGAGAAAGGAGGGATCGTCGCGGTTTCAGCAATCCGCTATTACGGCACCACTTCGAAAAATTCTCACGGATCCATGTTCGTCATACACTCCTGCACTATTTCGCCACAAACACTGAATTTCGACCTCTGGATGGATTGCAGGCCCTTTTAAACTCACAAGCAGTATTACAGGCTATAGCAATACAACCAACAGATACGATACGATCAAAAGTCACACGCGCAACATGAAGATGGAGGTACAAATGCGCTGTTGTTCAATCACATTATTCAGCAGTAAGAAAAAAAAGAAAAAAATATTGTCAAAACATACTTCAAGTGAAACACAGAAGCTCTTCATCAAAACATTTCACTCTATCTTTCTCTCTACACTTATAGCTTTTGGATACCATGAGCTTCTCGTTTTTTTTTTGAACATTGCGTCCTTTCCGGTCAAGTTTAATTGCTGATAATTTCTAAAAATAATGCTAGAAAATCATGTGTTTTGTTAATCTTTAAAATCATTCGTCAGATTTCGACCAACCAGATTTTGTTCGTATTTTCGGCCAAAATGGTGAGCGTCTGAAAATGCACTTTTCTTTATTTTTTCTATTTCGTCAGGTTCCGACAAAAGTGCTTTCGTTCTAGTAACACGCGTTTGGGGGCTAGTTGGCGCATTAAATGAAAGAAGGAAGGTTGTGAAAAAACAAACAAAAACAAGACAGCACACAATGGAGAGGGACGAGTACACGTGCGCAAGTGTCATCGCCCTTTTCTACGGTGTGCCACTTTTTGCACAATCTTTGCTTCTAAAAAATTAATTTCGTCCGTATTTTCCGCCAAAATGTTAAATTCCAAGAACTGCTTAACATCGCTCCTTTGCCGGCGCATATTGCCGGAGACGAAAGGAAGACCATCGTGAGGTGCAAGCCATCGCGTTACTTTTCTTTTTGCATCCAACGCGAAGTTTCTCTTTCTGACCCGACAAACAAGGGGCTGAACGACATGGGGACAGTTAACGCGCAAATTTGACAGCTAGTGACCTTTCTCCACTAGCGTCCATCCTGTGTGCATCTTTCTATGTCCCTGTTTCATTGCGGAAAGAAGTGAACTGCACGATGAAGAATTTATCTGGAGAGTGAAGGTGGGCATGAGTGAATCTTCGGTGGCGGTGGGAGGGTGCGCGGGCAGCCCCCCCCCCCCCCCCAGATAGGTGCTGCGGACTACGAACCAATGAATGCTCTCATCGCGCCAGGAATATCTCATTCTCTGGACGTGTGCGTCGCACAAATGCGCATGTACAAGTTTGACAAAATGTGGGTCCTCTTAAAGTCATTTTACGCAACGCGAAGCTTGGGTTAACCGTTTTACAAGCACTCCACGACCGTAAATGCGAAATAACCAGTAATCGCACGCATAAGATTGTTTTGTGTGAGCAGCACCAATAATATCGAAATATGTAATAACTGTGCGAGGGAAATTCGCGGAAACCGTAGGCCAGCGTGCCTGATGATGATGATGATGATGATGATGATGACGATGGTGATGATGTGGTGCCGTTTTCTTCTTAACGGGTTGCCGGGTGTGTGGCGGCTTGGCAATAAAAAAGAATAAATGAGGAGTTGCAGTAGCGCCATCTGATGGCATCCATGCAAAACGGGCCTGTGCAACTACATGTTCGTGCCAGTACATCTGTTCTAGTTCACTGTAGTTCTGCTATGATACGTATTCGAAACAAGACGAAGGGACCAACTAGGGAGAGATGGGGTGTGTGAACCTGGTCTCCCCTTAGGTACCCTATCTTAGATGTGAACCCCGCTAACGCCTGTGACGGTTACTACAACCCGTTGCTTCATACTGCAACCATTGCCAACCTGAAGATGATGTTGGACGCCGCCGCAATGTTCCTGCCGCCAAATATGAGCGAGGCCTTGTAGACGTCGGGAGTGACGTGGTAATCTTTCTCGCACTTTTTCCGGACCTCATTTATGTCCCAGTCCTGCTTGTCGAACATGTCGTTGACGCCGTCACTGCACAATGGCATCACCATCTCGCTACAGGCCTGAAAGAACCAGGGAACACATCGATTATTTTCATGTTCTGGCCCCGCACACGATTGACATGAGTGTCTAGTGACACCTTTGATTCAATTAATAGGCCTGCACACGGGTGGAGGAGAGGGGGGAGGCAAAAACTGCCCCATACATTGACTTGTTAATGAGGAGGGAGGGGCGCTCCAGTAAACATAGCTCCCCCCCCCCCCGCCTGATGGAGAACCCTGCGCAATGTTAAAATGTTAGTGTAATCATAACCGGTTTTGGGACGTACAACACCACCAAGAAAAAGTTTGTGCTGTAAAACTCATTCATGTTTGTTCATTAGGTGTGCAGAACAAGTGCCACGGCAAAATATAGATCCACTTTGTTAGTCCACCTCTAAAGAAATGAGAGAGAGAGGCTTTAAGCCAGGCAGTGTAGACTACACTGGCATTCAGATGACAGTGTAGTCGATGCGCATGGTAAACCCACAGACCCGCCGCGGTGGTCTAGTGGCTAAGGTGCTCGGCTGCTGACTCGCCGGTCGCGGCGGCCGCATTTTCGATTGAGGCCCATATGCTTAGATTTAGGTGCACGTTAAAGAACGCCAGATGATCCAAATTTCCGAAGCACTCCACTACGACACCTCTCATAATTGTTGGGGCTTAACGTTCCAAAATGACCACATAATTATTAATTATTGGTGAAACCACAATACGTACACAACTACTTGGTTTACACAAAAACGTTGGTTTACTTCGTTACCCTTGGCTCAAAACCAAACAATGAGGCATACGCATTTATTACAAAAAATAGTAATCGTGATAATAGCAATAATAATGTTTAGCGATTCGTCTACTCGCTGCCTCCTCTGCATCAAGTCAATTCCCACATAGAGAGGCATCAAATATAAATGAAATAAAAATACTGAAATGTAGAACACTGTAACCGTTATCACGAAATCAAGGCCTCGTCAGGCTTAGCATTTAGTCTTTGCCTCTCAGAGGGTAGCTTATTTTTTGTATTGTTTCTTTTTGCCGCAAATAAACAATGCACAATGTCCAACTCCACGGTATTGTTAACGGTTGGGACGCTAACCACGAGAGATGACACAACTACTCCATAAAAGTATTAAAGAATATTGATGACATTTCTGGTGTTTATTAAAGTGCAATAAACTACATAACAAAGTACAATGGAGCAAAAGTATTGACAGCGCATTATTATTGCTCATGAAAATTATTTAAATTATTTAAATTACTTTGATATTACCATGATAGAAAATTCATCATAAATGCATTAACTCTCATAAGCGTTTTTTTACAGCGCATATACGCTGACATATATTTGAACCTTCCACTCTTGAGCTGAATAACTAAGGACTTTTAGCCTGTGCGTACACTTTTTAACGTTACCGTGCTACCGGAATACCAGATTGCGTTTATCGTGTTACAGGAACACCCGTTTTTCAAAGTTTTGACTCCCCATACGTAAAAGTTCGCGTACGTTAACGTAAACGCATACCTTTACGTTTGCGCAAACCATAAGTGATGATAACTACATTTAAGCTATATTCAACTCACGTAATATTCGATCAATATTGCGACAAAATCTCGAAAGGATTTCTGTCGTGAAGAGTATGCTCGTATGCGCAAAAGAGAGAAGAAATGCAAGGTTACTGCAACGTCCTGTGATACTTCGTGCAACCACAATCATGAATACGTTGGTGTGCGTCCAATATTTTTTAGGTGAAAAATGATCTAAAATGCAACTCATTTGCAATAATGCTACTGCGAGGCCTTTACACCAGACGCAGAATGCACGATACTTATGCAATAACTATGTGGTTGCCTGGTTCACCTTGACCCTGCTAGATGGCGCCTTCTATCCAGCCTGCCGGGGGCTCGCACGTTTACAGCTTCGGTGTTCTATGCCAGCTTTGTTAATCCGGCTGAAACAATGTTATCGCTGTTAGTGCTCGCACGTGGCTTATTTTGACTCGACGGCTGGAGACTCCGCAGTGCGGATATTGCGAGTCCCCACGAACGGAGGCAGGCAAGCAAGATGAGGCGAGACGTAAAGCCTATCCGGCGGGTACTTCGCGTTCCGTAAAAGTTCACAGCAACGTAAATAAGAATATGTACAAGCTAAAAGCTTATATTCGTAGAAGTCTTTGACGCGACTTCTACGATCGTAAGGAGGGGCCTCGTGTGCCATGTTCTGCAGTTCAGCGCTTGTCCTGCCTTCTTTTCTCAGCCAGTTCTTTTTTTCGTTCCCGTTTGCGCTAAAATTATGACGTCTAGAAGCCCCTATTACATTGCTTCTTGGCAATATATTATGCCATCAAAGAAACTGACTTACAATATTTTAGTCCAAGTAATTTATAAAGAGATGAACTTCTTGAAAATAACTTGGTTCATGTAACTCATTACGCTACAAAAAATATCTGCCCACGAAATTAATTCATAACACTCATCGCAGCAAAATGTATGGTTACTGCGATATCTGGTAACCACGAGGTGGAAACGTCCCCGATTACGATAATACTTTAAAGACGGCTAATAAGCAAAGCAGACAATTAAAGGTATTTGTATCTTTGGCACCAGTACTTGTATTCTGCTCACTTATATATAAAAAAATGGCTGAAGTTTTAATATACATATTCGGTTCTTTTTATTTAACGGACACACATAGAAAGGACCAACTCACCTGATAATTCCAGCCATCTGCGTCCAGAGTTCCCGAACTCTTAGAAAGGTCGTTACACTGAGTTTGTCCTGTGTAATTTTGAAATATGCTTATTGCCTGGTATACACCTTGGAGCAGAGCGTTGTCGTTATCGAAAGTACGGTTCAAGAACTTGCAGGCCTCCTGCAATTGTTCAAAAAGAAAAAAAAAAAGATCTCAGTTACGGTGTTTCCGTCACCGACGCATAAATGGAGAAAGTTAGCTGACTGCGCTTCATCGTGCTACAGCTAGTTGTAGTAGAACAAACAAGAAAACAGAACAGCAGCGTGCCCTGAAGTGTCAATTCATCCATGGGTTACCGCTCCGTCACTCTTGAGCTATCACGATAGCGCGCTGCCTTGAGCTATCACGACAAACCTACCGGATAGACCACCAGTACGCATATTCTACTGGATTCAGTAAAATCGTCGCTCTATACTTCTTATTTCCGTCCTAAACGGAGTCAAGCAGTATCCAAAAGTTGTAAACTACAAAGTGTGTTCGGCAAATGCCTGTGCCCATGAGACGGGGTCGATCATAGTGGAAAGCGATGAGCGCGCCCAGAACGAGTGGGCGGACTGTCGATGTACTACAGGAACACGTGCGCGTATCCATCCAACAAACTCGACTTTTTGATTGAGTGATTTTTGAGAAAAGGAAGAAGGCACCTAATTTCTGTCTGCTTCTTGGGCGACACGGCAGGGGAAGGGGGGACAAAAAAATAGTGGAAAGATATATATAGGACAGGGCAAGCGACAGAAAAAGAAGGAGATAGGAAAGACGGGAGCCGTTCGAAGTAGTCTGATGCAACGAAACGCCAGACGAAAGAGCGTTGCCGCTATGCAATCACGTGATTGCTAAGAGAGTGTAAGCAGAACAGAGCATTGATACTCTCACCACTCAGGCATTTCGTACAGATTATGAACCAGCGAAGCTGAAACATGCGGCGCCGGTGCTTACGACGGGCTGTGATCTATCGAAGTGCCTTCTGTTGTAGCTTTTGACATTTCGATCCCTTTCTCTATAGAAATCTGCGCTTCATATTTTGCATTCGGTGACTTTTGCTTAAAGGATATTAAGCCCACATATATATGAGCTTTTTAGGAATGGCGCTTTATGCTGGGATTGGTATCATTCCGAGCTCTGTTTGACAAACCCTAAGGAGAAGCTAGTGCAAGTGCGGAGACTCTTCGAGGTAGCCTGTGCTAGCATCGTGGGCACAGGTTGGTGTAGTCGATTACTGCCAGTGTGAGACCTTAGCCGCGAGATCAAGCTGCACGTCCGCAGCAGCCGTACAGCGTGTTCCATTTTCACCTCGGGACGGCTTTAAGCTCTCCCATAGTAGTATACCCTGTGCTCTAAATCGTTACCCCCTTTTTCTAACCCCCCCCCCCCCCAAACGATGTCTCATAGTTCAATACGAAGTACTCGAAATCGTTAAACATGTTTTTCTAAACACACAAACCATGTCTTTGCTGCATCTTTTTACCCGCGATGGACCTTACATAGCACCGGAGCCTTGGCGGCGCTCATCCGCCAAGTGGTATGGACCATGGTGTGGACTGGTCACAGCTCCGTGCGCAGCAACTTCGGTTGTGCGCTAAAAAGCGGCCCCCTTGCCTGAGTATATAAAGGACACCTTGTCGTTGACGTGGTTCGGCGAGGCTGCCTGCCGCGGAACGTGCTTGATGGATCTCGTTCTGCTCAGTTTGTAAGCAGCTTGCGCCACGCCTTTCAAGTAATGCTGTAACACTTGAGTTGTTATGACAATACTGGTCATTTCGGTGGGAGCCAGAATTGCCAGTTTTGGTTACTTCGCGCCAATGGGGCTAATGTTTTAAGCCGGTGGCAGCACAAAAGGAAAAATAAAAGGGAGGGGGGGAAGCTACTTGACTACGTTTTAAATTATATTCTTGTTCCCTCTATTTGAATTACGGTGGCTAGTATTTCGAGTTGTCGAAACCAGGCGCTCTAAGTTCGATTCCCTTTGCGTTGCCGCAACGGTGGCCCTGTATTCGTAGGTATTGTGCACTCACACGTGGGCGACTGCATTACCACCTAAAAAGCTCATAAAAAGGGGCATTTTGCAATGCACTGTAAAGAGTGCACGTGCCAATGCGAGTTTGAAAAAATACCTTTATCCTTGACAAGGAGACCGATCGTCCACCGCGGAGGAAGAGTGCTTAAGTCGCTCGGCTGCTTACCCGAAGGTCGCGGGTGCGATCTCGGCCGCTGCGGTCGCATTTCTATGGAGGTAAAATGGTAAAGGCCCGTGTACTGTGGCAGGTGTCAGTGCACGTTAAAGAACACCAGATGGTCAATATTTCCGGAGCCCTTCGCTATACGGCGTCTCTAATATTCATATCTTAGTTTGAGGGCGTAAACTCCCAGATAAGCACACCAATCTATCTGTCAGATAAACCTTTGAGACATATCTTATATCCACAAAAGTGGCAGTAGTTGCGGTAACAAACCGTCCACTTTGCTCTCTGAATGCGAAGTTGCTTTTTTACAGACAAGGTAAAAAGAAGAGGCCTATTTGTACCTTTGAGTGCGTTCGCGGTTTTTATGTGATGATGATGATGATGATGATGATGATTTTGTGAAGTTTAACGTCCCAAAACCACCATTTGATTATGAGAGACGCCGTAGTGGAGGGCTCCGAAAATTTCGACCACCTGGGGTTCTTTAACGTGCACCCAAATCTGAGTACACGGGCCTCTAACATTGCGGTTTTTATGTGTTGTTCACTAGTTTCTTTTGTGATCACGTGTTCAGTTCTCGATTCACTGATTCATATGTGGGGTTTAGCATCCCAAAACCACCATATGATTATGAGAGACGCCGTAGTGGAGGGCTCCAGAAATTTCGACCACCTGGGGTTCTTTAGCGTGGGCCCCAAACTGAGCACACGGGCCTACAGCATTTTCGCCTCCATCGAAAACGCTGTCGCCGCAGCCGGCATTCGATCCCGCGACCTGCTGGTCAGCAGTCGAGAGCCACTGTAACCGCTATGGACCACTGTGGCGGGGCTGGCCATCGGATATCTGACGAACTGTTTGTGTTATTTTTCATAATTAGGTATACCGACTGCGATTTGGAAATATTCGATATCACACGAGAAAGTGTTGTAAAAACTATTACATTTTTTTTACTCATTTAAAGCAACTGAGATTTTGAGCCCATTGATTCAGCAATCACTTTTATTTCGGTAACACAGCTTGTACATCTAGTCCTTTTAGGGAAAATTACAAAAGACAATACCATTTCGACCGAACCGTAAGAAACTTCGTAATATTGCTCGAAACGACGGCTTAAGTCAAGAATTCATGCTTTGATCTCAGCAATTACAATCTTTATAGTTCTTATTTACATTAACAAGAAAATGCTATTGCATTTAGTTATTCACACGACAACATCGCAGTTCTTCTCACACACGCATGGCTACATTTGGTAACTGTTTACTTTCCTTAGCTAAAGCTGGCTACTTTTTTTCCCAATTTCTTGGCTGCTTTACGTCTTTTCTACCTGAACACTCTGGTGGGAGCAAAAGTTTTAGGTTATTGGCGAGCACGATATTCCAAGCAAAAAGCACAGCGACCCTGAAGCAGAGCATAAACGAGCTGACTCACCCTTACTGGGTGACCGGGTACGGGCGCCAGAAAGCTGTTCTCATAGGGGTAGTTGATCATGGCAAGGTTCGCGTACAGGTCCGTCAGCCAGTCCCGCAGATTGGTGTAGTTCTTTGGCGTGTAGTTGCCGCAAATGTGGAAGCGCTCGCCGATTGCTTGAGCACCTTCAACTGTTCGATAGAGGAAGAAAATAGTGGACAATATAAAGCGTCAGATGGCTTTGCACTTGGCGGTCCGATGTGAAACAACGCCCGAGACGAGTTGTGAAGCGGCGTCCATCGTCGAAGAGGCCTGCATGCAGCATCAGCAAACGCTAAATTTATTTACCATCATCGAAACACATTATTCATTTAAGTGATTCCATCCCAGCTTGGCCCACAGAGAGCACGATCAAAGCGTTATAGCTCGCACTCAGAATTGACATGCGTAAGCCACCATGCACCGGGCGATTTCCTCCACCTCGTAGATGTTCTGTCGGCCGCAATCGTTTGCGGGACCTTGAGCGCGTGATAGAGTGGCGGAACACTGCATTGCTGCACAGCCCGCAGTGATTCGGCATGGTGTTGAGGTTATCGTCCACGGCTTCCGAGATAAGATCCAGCCGCGCCGCGCTGTCTAACCACGGCGTTGTTAATCGCCGAGGCCGCATACGATAGCCCCAACCACAGCGGGCGGCACCGCAATTCTGTTTTCCGCCGCTCCACCACGCGCTGCAGGTCCGACAAACTTTGGCAGCCGATAGTACAGAACACTACATTCGACCATGCTATAGGTGAGTTACGTAGCTGGGTCCTGTGAACGCACCTCACATACACATAACTTGCGAGTGACGCCAGTTCCTGTCTTCCGTCCACCAACACCGAGCCAACGGAGCACATACGTCGCGAACTGTTAAGCGTAGCCCGCGTGCTTTGTTCGTTTGCCTTGCGCTTATGACGAACGAAAATGAAAATCATTGAGCACATCAAGCAGTTTTATTTAGTCTGCTGTCATGTGCTCAGTGACAGCGGCGCATGTCGAGATCATATCCTACGTTTTGTGGTGTGACGTAGAGCCGGCCAAATCTTATACTCTCACCCTGTTTGCAACTTGGCTCCGTCGTACGGTGCTGACTCACAAAAATTCGGCACTCTCGCACGATATTTAAAGATTTGGGCGGCAGGCCACGCAGGCCACGACTTTGCCTTGGTTAGTCACTGCCAATGCATATGCTTGTTTTCTGGAGCCTTGTGGTTGCGCGGGATAAAGACTGACGTCGGTAAAGTAAGCGTCTGGATCGCTACTTCTCTGCAGGAGTTTTCGTGCTCGCGCTTGACGGCGCTTTTTGTTGTAGAGCGGGTGCATGTTTTTTGGAACTGGTTCCACGATTATTTGATCACGTATTTGCTTGGGTACAATGACTGTCTCATCGCCACAATATTGAGGGGTGAGAGGGTATCCCAGCCTCTGTAGCAGTGTTCTTCCCTGGAGCGTAGTGGTGAGTCGTTCTCGCTGTGCGATTAGCGTGGCGGCGGCCAATTCTTCATACGTATTATGCATGCCGAGTCCCATGAGTTTTTCTGTGCTTGTGCTGTTCGGAAGTCGCAATGCTGCTTTGTACGCAATTCTGATGAGTCTGTCAATCTGCTCTATTTCGGGCTTGCGTGTTGATTGAAAGGGAAGAGCGAACGTGACTCGGCTGAGAACGAAGGCATGTACAAGGCGTACCGTGTCAGCCTCTGTCATCCCATCATTACTTCGCGCAATTCTAGCTATAAGGGATGCAATACTCTTTACGGTGTGTTTGAGTTTGCCTATTGCAGTCTTTACGCTGTTGTTTTCTTGCACGTGCATGCCTAATATTCGAGCTACTGGGGTCCTGTTGATGATCTGTCCGGCAATTTCTAGCTGCAGCGCGGGTGCACGGTTGGACCGAGTGCGTGGGGGTCTTATTTGCAAATATTCCGATTTGCTAGGTGCGCACGACATGCCTGCAGCAGTGAGGTAGCATTGAATCATGTCTATAGCGGTTTGCAGTACATTTTGTCGTTCTCCATAGGAGCCCTTTGTTGCCCATAGCGTAATATCGTCCGCGTAAAAGGCACAGCCCAGGTTTGGTACAGTCTCCAGCTGGAGGACTAGTTTCCGGAGGCCGATATTGAATAAAAATGGAGGCAAGATGGAGCCCTGAGGTGTGCCTTTCAGTGGGAGGTCGTATGGTGATGATTTGGTACCAGCTATGCCAATCTGCGCCTTGCGATTTCCAAGAAAACCAGAGGCATAGTTGAATATGCGTTGTCCGCATCCTATGGCTGCAAGACCGTCTAGTATGGTAGAGTGCGCAATATTGATGCAGCCGACAGGATTCGAACCTGCACGGCAAGAGTCACGATTCACAGCCAGACGTATTCTGTGAGTTTTGTGGTCCTGCAGCAATGCTCGCGAGACGTCATTTTAGGCATGGATTTCCTGGACCAGCAAGGCGCAGTCATCGACCTAAGATCCAGGTCAATCCCGCTGTCCACGGATAATGCCACGGCGTCAGACTGCAACGTCGCTCACAATGCCTTGAATGTGACAGAAGAGCAGGTAACCATCCCGCCACTGTCGAGCGTCATCATTTCCGTCGGCACCAAAGCGTCTACCAACTTACAAGGTGTCATCGAAGGCGACCAGCACCTGCTCCTAGACCGTCAGATGTGCGTCGCAAGAGGCATAGCCAAGCTTCATAACGGCGAAGCCAAGGTAATGGTGACGAACTTCAGCAACGAATATAGGCACTTGAATAGGGGCACGACAGTAGCACATCTAAGCGAATTTGTGGAAGCGAGCAATGCCTTCGCCCTCACCGATTCTCAGGGAGCCGCAACGTCGACAGCAGTGTCCGCGCCCGCCTTCGACGTCAGTCAAGGCCTTTCCAGGCAGCAACAAAAGGAGCTCAAAGCCTTACTCCACCAATACAAGGACTGCTTCTCGTCGTCATCGAGGCTTCGTCAGACCCCTCTCGCGAAACATCGCATCATAACCGACGAATATGCCCGTCCGCTCCGTCAGAGCCCCTACCGAGTTTCTGCACGGGAACGCGAGGCCATCAAGCAACAAGTCGACGAAATGCTGCGTGACGACATCATTCAGCCGTCTACGAGCCCGTGGGCATCACCCGTGGTGTTAGTGAAGAAGAAGGACGGAACCCTACGTTTTTGCGTCGATTATCGTCGCCTGAACAAGATCACGAAGAAAGACGTGTATCCCCTCCCACGGATAGACGATGCTCTGGACAGACTCTACAACGCCAAGTATTTTTCGTCGATGGACCTCAAAACCGGCTACTGGCAAATCGAAGTAGACGAGAGAGACCGAGAGAAGACTGCCTTCATAACACCAGACGGCCTGTTCGAGTTTAAGGTCATGCCCTTTGGTCTTTGCTCGGCGCCCGCGACGTTCCAACGGGTTATGGACACAGTACTCGCAGGCTTGAAGTGGCAGACTTGCCTCGTCTACTTGGACGACGTAGTCGTATTTTCTTCCAACTTCGACGAGCACCTCCGGCGCCTTGAAGCTGTTCTTCGGGTAATCAAAGCCTCGGGACTTACCCTGAAGCCAGAAAAGTGCCGCTTCGCCTACGAGGAGCTATTGTTTCTTGGCCACGTTATCAGCAAGTCGGGAGTGCTCCCTGATCCACAGAAAAACAGCTGCGATCGCCGACTTTCCTGCACCCACCGACAAGAAAGCAGTACGCCGATTTCTTGGCCTCTGCGCTTATTACAGGCGCTTCGTGAAGAACTTTTCGCGGATCGCCGAGCCACTGACGTACCTCACGAAGGCCGACGTCGACTTCAAATGGGAAACGCCGCAAGTCGAGGCATTTCAAGAATTAAAGCGACGCCTGCAAACGCCGCCAATACTGGCGCACTTCGACGAAGAAGCTGACACCGAAATTCACACGGACGCAAGCAGCACAGGGCTCGGCGCCGTGCTCGTGCAGAGGACCGACGGACTTGAAAGGGTCATCAGTTACGCTAGCCGGTCACTTTCGAAGGCAGAAGCCAATTATTCCACGACAGAAAAGGAATGACTTGCCCCACTTAGCTGCCTCCATGACGTCCGGTAATAAAAACGGAGGCAGCTCTACCCCCCCCCCCCCCCTGCTATAGTGCCCTGACTGTCCACCGCAGCGCCCTCGGCGCGAACAAAGTGGAATAAACATGGTTTCATTCATTCATTCATTCTTGCCATCATCTGGGCTACATCAAAGTTCCGCCCCTACCTGTACGGCAGGCCTTTCAAAGTCGTGAGTGACCACCACGCCTTGTGTTGGCTAGCTAACTTGAAGGATCCATCAGGGCGCCTCGCACGGTGGAGTCTCAGACTACAGAATTCGACATCACCGTCGTCTACAAGAGCGGACGAAAGCACTCCGACGCCGACTGCTTGTCTCGCGCCCCTGTCGATCCGCCGCCCCAGGATGACCGGGACGACGACTCTTTCCTGGGATCCATAAGTACCGACGACTTCGCGGAACGCCAACGAGCTGACCCAGAGCTCAAGATCCTCATGGACTACCTGCAAGGCAAGACCGCCGACGTGCCGAAAGTATTCCGCCGAGGACTGGCTTCGTTTTTCCTGCGGAACAACATCCTCCTGAAGAAGAACTTCTCGCCGCTCCGCGCCGACCACCTCCTCGTGGTGCCTTCAGCGTTACGTCCAGAGGTTCTGGAAGCATTACACGACGACCCAACAGCCGGACATCTTGGTGTTTCCCGCACACTGTCACGAATACAAGAGAAGTACTATTGGCCTCGCCTCACTGCCGACGTCGCCCACTACGTAAAGACATGCAGAGACTGTCAGCGACGCAAGACGCCGACAACTAGGCCAGCCGGACTTCTGCAACCCATCGAACCACCTCGACGGCCATTCCAACAAATCGGCATGGACTTACTGGGGCCGTTCCCGACGTCAACTTCTGGCAACAAATGGATTGTCGTAGCGACTGACTACCTCACCCGCTATGCCGAAACAAGGGCCTTGCCCAAGGGCACTGCCGCCGAGGTCGCCAAGTTCTTCATTGAGAACATCGTCCTCCGCCACGGAGCCCCCGAGGTCCTCATCACCGACAGAGGTACGGCCTTTACGGCTGACCTAACGGAGGCGATCTTGAGGTACAGTCAGACAAGCCACCGCCGAACCACCGCGTACCACCCACAGACGAATGGCCTCACCGAGCGTCTAAATAAGACCATCGCCGACATGCTGGCCATGTACGTGGACGTCGAACACAAGACGTGGGACGCCATACTCCCGTATGTAACCTTCGCGTACAACACGGCCGTGCAGGAAACGACGCAGTTTGCTCCATACAAGCTCGTCTACGGACGGAGCCCAACAACGACGCTTGACGCCATGCTACCGGTCGGCACCGACGAAGAAGACCTCGACGTCGCCAGCTACCTGGATCGCGCTGAAGAAGCTCGACAGCTAGCCCGCCTGCGTATCAAGAGCCAACAGACGGTCGACAGGCGCCACTACAACCTTCGACGACGCCACACCGAACACCAACCCGGCGACCTTGTCTGAGTCTGGACGCCGATACGACGACGGGGATTGTCTGAGAAGCTCTTTCGACGCTACTTTGGACCCTACAAGGTAGTCCGACGTCGTGGGTGAACTGGACTATGAGGTCGTGCCCGATGGCTTAACGTCATCCCAACGACGCCGTGCACGACCCGAAGTCGTACACGTGGTGCGACTTAAACCTTATTACGCGCGCTGATTAGCTGTGACGCATTGTTAATGTAATTTATTGCATGTACTCTCTCTTATGTTCTGCCTTTAGCATCGGGACGATGCTTTTTCAGAGGGGGGGGGGGGGTAGTGACACGTGCGGTTCTTTTGGTTTACGAAGAAAGCCGCTATCACTTTCCAGTGACACGCGCGCTCGTTGTGATTGTTTGCGGGGAGCATTGTTATCACTTTCTGTTAAGCGCAACGCAGGCCGCGTTTATCTTGCATGCCACTCTGGAACCGTGTGGATCATTCTTGAAACTTTGCATGCTTGACGCGCACATTTTAGTAACTTCTGGAGCTCCAGAGATAAATCGAGAACGCGATATGACGCGTGTATAAAAAGCCGGCGCAGTGCGCCACTAGTCAGTCTTTTTTCCGTCGACCGACGACTGTTCACGCCGCTGTTGCTGTGAGTTGTGTTTGGCCTTGTTTTGCTGGGCACAAGTTCGCCCAATAAACAGTTCGCCCGACATCGCCCTGACTCCTGTGTGCTTCCTCTCAAGTGCTGCGTGTGTCACAACCGCGTGACAATATTATCAAATGCTTTTTCGATGTCGAGTGCGACGAGTAGATTGTTGAGACTACCTGGCGCTGGGTTAAGCACTTCCTCTTTGAGCAGTAAGAAGATATCCTGGGTAGACACTCCTCGCCTAAATCCGTACATAGATGTTGGTAGAAGCCCCCGTTCTTCTGTGTATTGGTCAAGGCGAGTGAGTATAACTTTTTAAAAGAGCTTGCCAATGCAAGACGTTAAAGAAATTGGTCGTAGCTGATCAAGGCTTCGCCGTTTGCCTGGTTTAGGTATGAGTACAACCTGTGCCAGTGTCCATTCTGCAGGTATCTTTCCACTCGGTGTCCAGACTTCCTGATTAAAGTGGTCTGTGATGGCTTGTAATGCTTCATCGCTGAGGTTCCGTACCATGGCATTTGTAATGCCATTCAATCCGGGCGCTGTATTTCTTTTGAAGCTTTGAGCCGCTGCATAAACCTCCGCAAAGGTTATGGGGGCGTCGAGCTCAGTGTTGGGTTCTCCATTGTATTCTTGACTGGGTGTTGGGCTAACGTTTCGCTTGCGTTCTCTTGTGTAGCGTTGTTTCAGCTCTTCTATTAACTGATCCGGATCACCTTGAAATTCCCCAGCTAGCCGTTGAAGGGTAGCGTTTGTTTCGGTTCTTGTTGCAGAGGGATCCAAAAGACTCCGTAGGATGTTCCACGTCTTTTTCGTGCTTAATCTGCCTTTTAAGGAATCGCAGAAGGTGCGCCAGTTGTTGTTGTAAAGTTCCTTTGAGTATGCGTTTACTTCCTCCGTGATTTTCGCTATACGGAGTCTGAGTTTCTTATTTAGCTTTTGTCGGCGCCACCGTTTCGTGAGGCCTCGACGAGCTTCCCAAAGATGTGTCAAGTGGGTGTCAATGGCAGGTGCGTCGGTAGTTGTTTGATATATCTTGGTGTTCTTGTCATAGAGACCCTTAATGTACGGTGTCCATTGGGCTATAGTTGTTGGCTTGGGCCCGTCTACTTCCTGTTGCTCTCTATATTTAGTCCAGTTAGTCAGTCTGGCTTTTCCGAGCGGGGCGTCGCAGTCGAGCTGTTTCATATGTTATTTGCACAATATTGTGATCGCTGCCCAGATTGTCGTCCAGCACACTCCAGCACATGGTCGCGGCATTGTTGGTTACGGTAAGGTCGGGAGTGGTGTCCCTGTTGACACTGTTTCCTATACGAGTCGGTATGCCCGGTGTCGTGAGGAGTGTGTAGTCGTAGCGCTGTATCGCTTCTAAAAGTCGCGTACCTTTGGGTCTGTCTGCGCTATAACCCGATGTGGTGTGCCAAGCGTTGAAGTCCCCAGTGATGATCAAACGGTCGCGTGGTTGAAGCTTGTTGTTCAAATAGTGGAAGATATTGCTGAATTCTGTTTTTCTGTCTTGTGGGGGACTGTATATGTTACATATAACCTGCCTCGGGCGTCCTTTCTTCGCTGGCCAGAGCGTTACGATAAGGTGTTGCGTCTCTTCGTTCGGTGCCGTTATACATGTAGCTGCCAATTCTTTCCGGACGAGTGTCGCAATCTTAGGTGTATTTGGATCCATGTACAGTTTGTAGCCAGAAACTTTTTTAGGCCTGGCTCCCACCTCTTGCAAGCAGATTACGTCAGGAGGAACCAGCGCCGCCTTTATGTATAGAGTGCGTGTAGCGTGCTTGTTGTGCAGGGAACGACAGTTCCAGGACCATATAGTGAGATTCTCGTTTGCTATGCGTCGGTTAATTGCCATGATGCGAGGAGGTGGGTGTGCTTTCAGCGTCCGAGGTAAGCATGCTTTTGGCGTCGGACTCCTGGGACCGCGGTTGGTTCTGCTTACGTCGACGCTTCGTTTCTTTGTCGAGGCTTTCATGAACGTATCGCTTAAGGTCATGAAATTCGACAAAGAACTGTTTCATTTGGGCTTCTGTTTGCTGCAGTATGTGCTGTTGCATTAGCTGCAGTTGTTGTTGTAAAGTGAGGTTTGTCGCTGTTTGTTCTGTTCCTATATTGGCTACAGGATCTCGTGGTGGTGTCGATTGCGGTTGGATGTGCCCATTGTCCCGTAGCTTTTCGCTTGGGTGGCTAGTTAGATTTTGAGAGGCCTGGACTGTAGTTTTCGGGGTGGCTCCCATTAATTGGGCCAGCTGTTTTTCGAGCCACATTATTTTGTTCTCGTATTTGTCAAGGCGTTGCTTAAGCTGTTTGTTTTCAGCGATTACTGCTTGATAGTGTACGTTTTGTGTGATGGGGGGAGTACATGCAGACTTGGGAGCCACGGCTTCCGCCCAGCTTACCGGAAGTGATGATGCCTGTTGGGTGCATCCTTGATCCCCGCCGTTGCCTTTGGCTCCCCCTCCTGGAGGACTGCGGTGGAGGTTCTGCTGAGTCGGTGCTGGCGCGCTCTTCTTGGATGGCGAGTGCGGCTTTCTGCCCGGGGACCGTGAATGCGACCGGGAACTGTGCTTGTCATCGGCTGACTTGTAGGCGTTTTCTTCCTCTTCGGAGGAGAACCAGCGGAGATTCTTGGTCCTCGGTGGGTCGTTGCTAGTGCCCTGTTGAAGCTTATCACTGTGGCCTGCTTGTACTTGCGGCTGTTTAGGCTTCGGCGGCTTAAGTCTTTTTTTGCAAGTTAGATCTCCTGTGGGGTGAGCCTCCCCGCACGAGGCGCAACTAATAGAACACGGATGTCCATCCGATTAGTCAGTCCGCACAGCCGGCAAATGGGGCGATCCGGATGCGGGCAAACGTCCGCGCGGTGTCCTTTTTCTCGGCAGACCTTGCAGACTTGAATGGTAGGTCGGAAGGGGTAGCAGCGGAGTTCAACCCCGTAATAGTAGACGGTACGAGGTAGCGTTGGACCGAAAAATGTAATGGCTGCGCTTTTCGTTGTGCCTATCATTCTGGCAGTGATGATCTCCACACCGTGCGTTCTGACACGTAGGTGCGCCATGAGAGTTTCGGTTGAGGTGTTCATCGGTACGCCGTGAATCACCCCTCTTAGAGTATCGTCTCCATTTGCGGCGTAAGCACGGACAGCGTGAGCCCTGCCGTTAAGCACAAGGGCGCGTACCAGACGCACTTTGTCCGCCACTTCCTCATATTTGGTCGACAGAATCGCTATGTTTGACCCTGGGTTGATTCTAAGGATGAAATGGTCATCTCTGATGCCAGCTTGGCATGCCTCGATGATTGCTTGCGCAAGCGTAGGAGTCAGAATGTTTCTCAGCGGGAGGCCCTGGTTTGGACGAATGACGATCTTGTAATCGTCCTTCGGCAACGGCGGTAGCTTTGGCAATTTCTTGAATGTTGGCGTGCCTGTCTTAACTTGGTCCTGGAGCCCTGCGCTGCCGCGCCTCCGCTCCAGTGCCTCTTGCTTGCGTTTTTTGGTGGATTTCGCTGCCTGCCAGCTAGCGTCCTCTTCTGCATGCGATTGAGCGCCGATAGCGTCTCGGCTCACCGTATCGTGGTCGCCCTGGAGTTGATCCATTTGGTCATCTGCTGTACCATCCTGATCTAGGAGGTGGTATTGTTGGTCGGTCGCCGCGTTGAGAGCCATAGCTGGATGAAGCTCCGACGCGGGCGTCCCCAGCGTCGGTGCAGCTGCCGGCGGCTCCCCAGGTCAGCGTTTGGTGAGCGTCCTAGGGGTGACGAGCTTTCTGAAGTCCTTTGGCACCTCCAAGTGGCAAGAAATCCTCTTGAGTGGTGCCCAGGCGTTCCTCGGAACTTCTTGAAGCTGATAGTAACGTTTTCGAGTGGTTGCAGACGGAAAACACCACTAAAAATCATGAGAATCCAGAGCGCGAAGCGAGCGCGTCTGCACTACTTCGAGCCCCCTGGCGGTCTCTAGATGCTATACAGTAACTGTAGTTTGGCACGCACTCACGTGGTCCGCAAACTTTTGTGGTTGACTGTACATCAAGTGCAACGCTGCGGAAGCTATAGTATATAATATGCAAAGAGTTTGGCCAGCAATATGTGTGAGTAGGCACGCCTCGAGCTTGGCTTTCGTCGTTGTAAACGCTCGTGCGAGCCGAGCACGAACGCACGTGCCATGCGTCGCGACGGGCTGCAAATTTAACACCAAAAAAGCGTGAACAAAGAGGCTAAGCGATCCTGAACAAGTTACTGACAGCAGTATAACGAGGTTTGTTTTTAGCTGAAGTGCAAAGCATCTTCATTCACAACTCCGCCTAAAGACGAAAATGAATCATATAGCGGGTGGTTAAATAATTGGACTATATTTCTTAATGCGAAATCACCTGCTGCAAGAGGTTTCGCTAGCGTTCACAGCGTTGCACCAGTGTGAAACGGAGAATAGCATCAGCACAGGGTGGTCGTCAAACATTTATTAACCATTAAATGGTCCCAGAGAGGTGATTGGGTTGGGGTCTTATTGGCCTTCTCCCCCTCAGAGCACTAAACTCGGCGACGACTTTTCTTGGCACTGAAGAAAAAGCTACGGAGGCGAAGCTTCTGCACACGTAGCGCTACACGAAATAGTCCGTTCTGGCGCGCGTCTCGTAATGTTGTGGAAATTGACGGGGGTCGAGGTCATGACGGGGGCGCACCATCAGCGTTTCATCATGTAGACTCAGACGCCACTTAGCGTTTGAGGTGCACGTAAAAAGGCGGGACTTCATCACGCGTTCAGAAACGCGAAGTCACAACGATTAAAATAAAAGAATTACGAATATGTAACTGGTGTGAGCTGCGTCTTGTCTTAAATAGCTCCACGTAGAAAATAAAGGAGGAACATTTATATTTCACGTTGAAAATCAGAGCACTTCTTTAGAACTACTTTCACTGACGGTATAGGATGCACGCGATGTGGCTCCGTAGCTTTCCTTTCGGTGCCAAGAAAAGTTGTCGCCGAGTATAGGTGGAACCCTTATTCCGAAGCTCCATAGGCCAGCAACGCCACCCACGTCCGTTTAACCAGGGCCTTTTGGGCCTTCAGGTCTCGACAGCCGAGCAGGACTGCCTTCCGGTCTTCTCTCGAGTGGTTGGGGGTTAGGCATCTCTCCACAGAACTGGCACGTGCCAACAAAGGATGAATCGAAACGTTTCATAAACGCCGGGAACAGTACAATACTGGTAAACAGTTTTAAAAGGGCCAGTCAACAGGCTCCGAAACGCGCAGGAAAAGATTGCGCACGTTTCTTGCGCGTGACCAACCTCCTTCCACGCGCCGTGATGTTAACTCGGCGATCGGCGACGTGACGCAGCTCGTCGATTAGTCTAAACCATGCAGGTCTCAACAAACGGTAACGGAGTCAACGTTGCCGAGTTGACGTCACTGTGCTTGGAAAGAGGTTGGTCAAGTGCAAGAAACACGCGCAAGCTTTTCCTGCGCGTTTCAGAGCCTGTTGACTGGCCCTTTAAAAGTAGGCGCTCATAAGCGCGACGCAGTTCTTTACAAGGGTAGCGCCGGCGCTCCTCCTTGTAGTAATTGGTAAGATCTTCAAATGAAAGGGCCGAATTGTCCGATTGCGAGTAGGCTTCCAAAGACAGGGAGATACACACCGGGAACAAAGGGCACTTGAATCGCGCGTGTACAAATCCCGTTACGTGTAAACGTGCTAGCACTTACACTTCAATAAATTTCGCGTAGCATACGCTTGCACGCGTCTTGCCGTTTTATTATGGCGTCAGAGAGGTCATTTTCACGTTCTGTTGGAAGGGTGAAGACGAAACAAGGAAGGAAATTAGGTAGGCTTGAATATTAGACGTCTAGGTGCAGCGTATCCGGTTGGGCAAATCAGACGAGACACAAGGCAAGACCACACACGCGCACTGATCCCTGCGTGCGTTCCTCGATCGTGCCCGGGCTGTGTTGCGCAATGCGATATCCAGGAAAGTAAATACGCCATCAATATTCAAATCAAGGTGTTATATAACACCTTGATTTGAATATTCATGTTGTAAGGTGTTATATAACACCTTGATTTAACACCTTGAAGCACGGCGCTGACTACCAGCGGTAGTCAGCGCCATGCTTGTGTCCTCTCGTGTTTGTTCAGTTTTCGAGCCATTTTTGTCAAAAATTATTATATACGATCAGTTCAATTTAAGACTCTATCGGCTTTCACTTTCGACCGGTCTTAGGCAAATGGACAAGGCAATCTGCAAGTTTTTTCGCTCTGTTTACGCGACTCACCTGTGGAAGACATGTTCTTGATGATTCCCCACGACTTCCTGATGGCCTCTACGCACAGCTCTGAATCCTTCCTGAAGGCACCAGTGATTACGGCGCTCTGGGCCCCGCAGGGTGTAATGTCTTGAAACTGCAGAATTGGCGCGCTGGCTGCCAGTGCCCTGTGAAGTGAATTGTGAAGAATGAGTGATCTACGCATTACGTAGCGCGGCATGCATGCTCTCGCAAGATATTTATTTCGTTTATTGTAGACCCACGCGCGTTAAGCAAACATCCCAAGACTAGTGATAATTATCGAGTGACGATCACTGTTGGTGACTATGTAAACAGCGTGCATGTATATTTAATATACGCAGGATACTTTACGTAACTAAAACTAAGTATTAAAATATGGTTAACCGCAACTGAATGAAACCAACCACATGTGAATTGCATGCCGTCATGTGGCGATCATTCAAATCTCTTACACTGCGTTTAATTATTTAAGTGACTAAGATTGTTTATGCAATATCTTTAATATTCAACTTAGGGTAATATACAGTTTTTCTCAAAAGTTCCCAGGCCACGCTTGATAGAATCGCATGGGATACTGGCCTGGAAACGTTTGAACCCCCCTGTACGTCTAGTTATGCTGCAGAGGACCCACCAAAGCGACTGATCCAATTTTTAGTGGCAAAGTCCTATGACGATTTAAAGAAACCCGACGATGCGGCACCAACATCATCTGCTATTTAAAGTTTTTTTGGTAATTAGTGCCCGGATGGTAATAAAGAAAGCCAACAGAGTCATCCACGATATAAGAACTATAGCATCTTTTAGAGCACATCTCTCAGGCGCCCGTTTCTGCTTTAAGCGGCAAGCCATCGCAGACGGTGGCGTAACCAATAGGCATGAAAAAAAAAAATAAAGATCAGTAATAAAACCAAAATCGCATGGAATTCGAAGTCGGGCCCTCTTCGTAATAGTCGAGGTCCCGGGCGACCAAGTCACGCAATATGCAATATAGCATGGCAGAAGAATGGAATAACAACCAGTCATCACACAATGTTAATTGTGTGCAACGAGTGCGTGGCTTCATCATATAGTCACTGCACAGTGCTCAGCCATAATTTTCAATCGTCATCAGCCACACGCAGCATCAACAAAGTGCACATAATAGCTAACAGGTACGTAGCGGGTACCTCGCTCAGTCCGCAGAAAGGCTAGTAATGGCGCAGTGGGTGCTGTCCTACTTCACAAAAATTACGATTTATGGCGTAGTCGATACCTTGCTGGTTGCGCCAACACGAAGCTGCACACAGAATTCGCATTAGACAGTGCCGTAATCATCGGTGTATTTTTTTTAATCGACACCAACGCCAGACCGCGAATAAAACAGTGCGCCGCGCTGTTCGCGTAGCTTTAATACACTCCTGCACATGCTGCGTGCTGATTTCTTCTGCAGTTTAAAGAAAAACCGCGAAGAATATTAAATAACATCAAGTTACTGCACACGTGCGCTACCGTATATACTGCAGCGCTCTCAAACGTGCTTCGAGCGAAACAACTGGCGCGCCGACCACGGCGAAATGAGCGGCATCGGCTTCCCAAGCAGCGCATCAAAATCTGTGGCGGTATGAAGGACGCGTGTACGGCAAGGAAGCGCCGTCACCCTCCACGCATCACAGTTCACGCGCCGTCAAGGTATCGCGGACGAACAGCGGAATGATGAGTGCAAGCACGTGTACAATGTCAGCACTAAGCGTTGAGCCTATCAGGGCTTTGCGCTTGTCGGCTACACGCTGTTATCCCCGCTTGCGTACTCACGAAAACACACAAGTGAAATCATTTGATCGCGCACAATAACCATGCGTGACCAGGAGGTGGGCGGCTACATAGCGAATCAGTGCAGGAAGCAATTCGCACCTGATATTTTGCGCATCTGAATTAACCGATAGTACGCACACTAGACGTCACGTGAATCACTGTTCTTAGCCGAAGTGCGCCGAAAAAACGAGAAACGCCAGGAAAGGATAACGCGCTTGTTTGTATTTTGCATTTTTATAGGCTGGTGAATAGCTTTTATAGGGGGACCTACGAGAATTCTGTTGTTTTCTTCTTTTTTTTTCTTGCGTCTAATGAAAGAAAATGTCCTCAAGATCTGACGATGTGTCCTGGCAAGCGTGAGCGCACTCTGTATAATCAATCACAAGTTTGTAAAAGACAGTTTCGGTTCCTGCTGACGTCAAGACGCGGAACGAGCTTCTCGGTCACGTGGTCGCGCATCACACTGTGATCTCTCCACCCCTACTCCGCTACTTTTGTGGCGCACGAGCAGCCATTTCGATTGTTACAGTGACGCCGAACGGGCCATTTTGTACGTTGATGTACCTGACATCATCGCAAGTAGCCGCATTGGTGAGTGAACTCACCAGAATAGAACTCACCGACGTCACGGTGGTATCTATGTCGGTAGGTGCGCCCCCCAAAAATTGTCTTCAATATCCCATTAAAAAATTTCGCACCACCTTCCCTTCCCCCCAAAATTGACTTCACTATCCCATTTCGAAAATTCGCATCGATATTCCTATTTCATTAATGATATATACCAAATAGCCCGCTTATCAGCCCCTTGTTGCGACCGGGGTTTCCAGACACCGGAGGTCCGGGATGAAGTTGTCGAGGCAGGAGGAAGAGAGACTTGAAGAGGGTTTATTTACAATATATACATTGCGAACTCCCTACACGGTGAGCCCTCAAACGTGGCAGGCCTCTACATGACTCCTAACATAGCGCTACATGGTGCTTGGTTCTACATGGTTCTGCCTGGTTCTCTTCTCCAAAAGCACACCGAATGAGCCGTGGGGGCTCATTATAAAGGGTCTGTCCTCCCCAGATCCCTAGATCGGGGACCGCGTACAGAGGGCACCGTCCAATCACGGATCACACATTACCCGCGAGGGTGACGAGCACGCACGGTCCACGTGAACGTTCAAAATTGAAGCGTGATCACTGCACTCAAAGGTGGTGCCAGCAGGGCTCTTCCTCGTCGTGTGTGTCGCTGGTCGAGAGGTCCCACGCTCAGGACGGCATCCATCAAAGGGTCCGCCGAACTGTTTGCTCAATGAGCGGGGTGATTTGCGGGGGCCGCCGCGACCTCTTGTTCCCAGGAAGATGTCGCATTTGCTGTCGTCCCCCGAACGGCCCACTCCGTCGTGGCGACAGGACGTCTCACCCTCCTGCTAGGACGGACAATACAGGGCCGGCGTAGGCAGCCGGTCGTTCGGTTATTTGTTTGAAGACCAAAGGAGCGCCGCTCCCCCGCCAGCCCTGGCGCCGGCCATGACTGCATCCATTGAAAAGGCCGCCGTAAACAAGCTTCAAATGGTCGCCGAACGACTCGTTTAATTAGCGGGACGATTCCCGGCCGCCGCCGCCGCCGTCATCTTCCAAAGAAGAAGCTGCACTTGTGATCTCCCGAACTGCTCACGGTGCCGTGGCGGCAAGACGCCGCACCCCCCCGGCCAGGTGGGAACAATACATGGCGGACACAGGCCGCCAACCCGTTTGGCGACCAAAAGGAACATCAAAAGGAACGCCGCTCCCTCGTCAGCTCTGGCGCCGGGCACAACAGCTCGTCCGCCAGCGGGAGAAGCGACCTGAGGGTGACCAGCTGCACAGGTTGCCCGAAGTGTCGCTGTGTAGTGCTGTCTTCCAGGCCACTGCTGATGACGCTCAGCCAAGGACTCTTTCCCTCTCGTTCCCTGTGGCTCCCCTCTGGGAAAAGCATTCATACACACCACCACAGGCACGGGAGAGCACCCTGCCCGCACTGAGACACGTCGAGTCCGACAAATTATCCAAAAGCAACCTTACTTAAGCAGTATTACCAAACACAAAGCAGCAATCGGGACGTTTCTCTGAGGTTTCACCAAAACTCCTAATCCCGATCCGATAATAATCTTTCCATCAAACGGCTTTCAAGAAAACTAACTGTCAAGTGATGCGCTCACCGTGGCATACCCGAGTGCTTGCGTGAGTAATCCGCCGTAACCCACCAGGTATCATACTCATAAAATAAAGCATTTTACTTCACGCTATCTTTTAGTTCCCGAAATTTAGTGCCGCCAAAGCCAGTCGTCAATTCCTTTTGAGAAGACGAAAGCATAACTGCCGTGCTGTACCTGCATTAGGAACATCTTTATTATACATCCGCAAACGCACATCACAGTGCTCCTGCCTGGATGAGATACCACCTAACCGTTCCCTTGCTGTTGCCACTTTCACAAAGCATACATATAAACTCACGAGCTAGCTTTTCTTACACACCGGACACATGCGAACAAAACATTAAATGAACAACAACAAAAGTTTCGCATGAATCCTGAAAAATCTCGCAAGCAATAACTTTGCGTCTCTACGCTCAGTCATAATTAGTTCATAACGTTGCTCCTGCTCATTTACACGTATCTACCATGACGCAGGCTCCTATGCGTGTCGTTTTTGCAATCGCACAACGCTTACCTTAGCTAAACGTACAACGCCCAAGAAATGAACAAAACCAAAATGGGTTACCTAAACACTATTTGGTAGACAAGATTCTTAAAAAACACATTAAAATCCAAAACAACTTAAACAGTCAAAAGCAAATTTCAAAACAAAATAAATCCACTAATGACCATCGTCAAAAGCTCACGGATGTCTACTCCTTTTTGGGACTAACGCGCGGTGTCGCGTCCTGTGGGTCTTTCTAGGCGAACGGGAAATGGAACAATGGCAAAACCCATTCGCTTCGCCTCCGAACCCCCGCAAAGCTCTGCGCTGACAACCTGCGTTCTTACTCTCGCTGAGTACCTCGCACTCCCGCAGTCCATCAAACCTGCCGTCGATAGAGCGACGAAAGGGTCTGCCTTTCTACCCAACGTGCTTTTTTTTTTTTTTTCGTTTTGTCCGGCGGCTCGGACGCATACAAACCAACTCCGGTGCCGATGACAAACGCCTAATTCTGTACGCTCTAATGCGTGTCACTATCCTTCCAATAGATCTCCTTACAACGCATATCGGCAACTAAAACGATAGAGTGCTAACGAAAACAAAGTTCAAACTAGTTATTTACAAAATCATTAAAGTAAACAACCAAAACATTCCTTTTTACAGTCCCGAGTCGACGTTTTCTGACAGGCTAACAGCTGTTCTCACTAACTTTTAGTCTAACTCGTGGTGGTCGCGCCCGGAACGATTTTCTCGAGAAGCGGGGTCTACAACACGCGTCAATCGCCCTGCTACCGAACCCCGCGACGTTCCTCGAAGCCGACTTGCTGTCGCTTCCTGCCCCTCGAAAACCACCGACTCTTTTGCCCCGCACCCCGTCCAATGCACCGCGAGAACAACGGAAGGGTCTCTTGCCCTTCGGCCACTTATGCACACAATGCGCTTCTCTTTTCTTTGTTCTCTGGCCGCTCGGACGCTTGCGATACGGCAACTTTCTTGAAATTTCGCTCCGCCATTTGAATACATTCCTCAAACGCGTCGCGATTTTTGCCTCGTCTTTACGGCGCTTTCTCCGTTTGTCACGCTTCTTCGTGCCGTCTACGGAGCCTTTCGCCAACCTCTGATGCTCGTCAGCACCCACTTGCTTGTTAGCTTTCCCGCGCGCACTGTCTGAATGATTGCCTAGCAATTCATCCTTCCAACACTGCCGCGTACGATGCGCTTTTCTTTTCCGGCGGTTCGGACGCATACGATACAGACCCGTCAGAGAAGACAACGGCACTTTTCTCGCGATGTCACTCCGCCGTTTGAAAACCTTACTCGAACGCGTTGTGCTCATCGCGAGCTTTGCCTTACTGTTGCCCTTCGGACGCTTTCTCCCCTGTGCACGCTTCTTTGCGCGGACCTGGGAGCCTTTCGTCCTACTCTGACGTTCTTCATCACCGATATGCTCCTCCGCCGTCTCGCGCGCCCAGTCCTGATGATCACTTATCAGTTCATCGCTAGACCGCGGCCGCGTAGATTGCGCTTTTCTTTTCCTCACTCTCCGGCCGCTTAGACGCATGCGATTCGAGCCAGTCAGAGAAGACAACGGGCCTTTTCTCGCGAATCCGCCACGCCGTTTGAAGGTCCTCGTCAAACGCGCCGCGCTGATCGCGAGCCTTGCCGCGCTTCTGTTTTTCGGACGCTTTCTCCGTTTGGCACATTCCTTGGTGCCAAACCTGGAGCCTTTCGTCCGCCTCTGATGCTCATCAACATGGTCTACAGGGCTGCAAGGTTCGATGGAACACTCTGTTAATCTTAACTCCGTTTCCACCACCACGGAACCCTCACACCCTGCTGCGACCGCGAGCTCTTTTCCCTCAGAATGGGTTAAAACCTGTTCCATTCCCTTACAGGCACTAGCCTTTTCCTCGGCCTCAAACGGCACCGCCGCTATATCTACAGATATCAGACATGTAGCCTCCGCTTCAGTTGTAAACGGCACCGCCGTTACATCGCACCGTTCGTGCGCTACATCTACAACTTTCTGACCTGTAGCCTTCTCTTCAACCTTAAACGGCACCGCCGCTACCTTGCACCGCTCGTGCGCTACATCTACGGATTGACCACTCTGCTGCAATGCCACCCCTCTACGCCGAATCCTATCTATCTCTTCGTCTAATTCCTGCATCCTTTTCATATGTTCTTCATGCCTGCGCTCAGCTTCCAATTCCTCCTGGCGCCATCTTTCCTTTCTTTGCGCCCTTTGTACTTCCATATGTTCTTCATGCCTGCGCTCAGCTTCCAATTCCTCCTGGCGCCATCTTTCCTTTCTTTGCGCCCTTTTTACTTCCTCCTCCTGGTCCAATAAGTACATATTCCCGAAGTGCTCGATTTCCTCATTGTCACTATTGCTTTCGAGAATCACTTCGCGGAGTTTAGAAGCAGGCATATCATCATTAAAATCTAGCTCCAGATCCCAACACAGGTTCAGCAGGTTCTCTCTCGTCAATCTCGTAAGATCCATGGCGACTACTTTGCTTTGGCTCAGCTGTGACAAAACACAAACCCACCAGCGTTTCAATTCTGGGTCTAGAGAAATTGAAGCCTGGCAAATCTCACAGCGGAGACCACAAGCTTAAGCACCCAAGTAGCACTACGTGGCCAACATCCCTCTCTACTTTTTCTGTTAATTTTCACTCCTGCTTTTTACAACATCCTAAAATTTAACCCGCAACGTACCCTTAGAAATTTTGAAACATTACCACTTGTTCCTATTGAATCATCTAAGCTTTCCTGCTTTAGCGTACTTGCTCAGATAATCATCCAGTGCTGCCTTGTGCTGAGATAACAACCACAGTGGCCAGGCAGTTGTTGGTTATATCTATCTTTTAACGAATCTAGGCTAAAAGACTCGATATATCTCAAGCACAAAGCCAGGCACTCACCCCATTACGTGCGGTGGTGGTACGCTGCTTCGATCCCGCCGAGTTCCAGGGCTTTCGGCTGGCCTCCGGTACATGTCGCTCTCCGTCGCAGACTCGTATCCCACCGCTGCCAACCAGTTGATGCGACCGGGGTTTCCAGACACCGGAGGTCCGGGATGAAGTTGTCGAGGCAGGAGGAAGAGAGACTTGAAGAGGGTTTATTTACAATATATACATTGCGAACTCCCTACACGGTGAGCCCTCAAACGTGGCAGGCCTCTACATGACTCCTAACATAGCGCTACATGGTGCTTGGTTCTACATGGTTCTGCCTGGTTCTCTTCTCCAAAAGCACACCGAATGAGCCGTGGGGGCTCATTATAAAGGGTCTGTCCTCCCCAGATCCCTAGATCGGGGACCGCGTACAGAGGGCACCGTCCAATCACGGATCACACATTACCCGCGAGGGTGACGAGCACGCACGGTCCACGTGAACGTTCAAAATTGAAGCGTGATCACTGCACTCAAAGGTGGTGCCAGCAGGGCTCTTCCTCGTCGTGTGTGTCGCTGGTCGAGAGGTCCCACGCTCAGGACGGCATCCATCAAAGGGTCCGCCGAACTGTTTGCTCAATGAGCGGGGTGATTTGCGGGGGCCGCCGCGACCTCTTGTTCCCAGGAAGATGTCGCATTTGCTGTCGTCCCCCGAACGGCCCACTCCGTCGTGGCGACAGGACGTCTCACCCTCCTGCTAGGACGGACAATACAGGGCCGGCGTAGGCAGCCGGTCGTTCGGTTATTTGTTTGAAGACCAAAGGAGCGCCGCTCCCCCGCCAGCCCTGGCGCCGGCCATGACTGCATCCATTGAAAAGGCCGCCGTAAACAAGCTTCAAATGGTCGCCGAACGACTCGTTTAATTAGCGGGACGATTCCCGGCCGCCGCCGCCGCCGTCATCTTCCAAAGAAGAAGCTGCACTTGTGATCTCCCGAACTGCTCACGGTGCCGTGGCGGCAAGACGCCGCACCCCCCCGGCCAGGTGGGAACAATACATGGCGGACACAGGCCGCCAACCCGTTTGGCGACCAAAAGGAACATCAAAAGGAACGCCGCTCCCTCGTCAGCTCTGGCGCCGGGCACAACACCCTCTACAATTCCCAAAAAGAGCCTTGATGGAATGCGAAGCAGCAGCGTTACCCACGGGTGGCGTCACAGGTTGAACGGCACTAACGCGGGTACTGCGCTGAGCGCTGAAAGATTCCCTCGATGGCTGGCGTAGGTCTTGTCGTTTCTTGAGAGTGACACAGGCGCTGTACCGGAGCTGGCACGCGTTTCGCCTTGACTACGGCCTTGTTATCGGTGAAGTATACGCTGAGAGGTTCCTGCAGACATTCGACGTCGAAGTTGGCAAAGAGCAGATCGATGCACGTTCTCCTTACACGATTCAGAGACGACTTTCATGTTTCAACGCGTATGATAGGCACGTGTAATGTTTATTGCGCGTGAACCGACGAGTTGGCGGTGTAGCGAGGGGCAGTAGTGGCAGGTGTTGAGGGGGAACGGACGAGGCAGCACCTGCGGGCGCTGCGGCGAGCGCGCGGCAGGCAAGGAAGAGAATGACGTCAGCGCGCACTGCGAGGGGAGCTTGACGTAAACGCGCAGCTGTGGTGTGACGTACTTGGCACAGCTCCGAGACCTGCGGTGAGGGGAGCGCGTTGCGGCCCGTTCGTGCGGACGCACGGAGAGACAGAGTTACACAGGCTGGGTCCAAAGAAATTCGCCAACGATTACGATACTGCCTAATGCGAATTCTGAGCACAGCTTCGTGTTGGGGCAAGACCAACTATATTTTAATTTTTGGCTTTCCGTGAGGTACTGGCTGAGTAAGACAGCACCGACTACGACATTGTTCCTCCTTCAGCGTATAGGCGGGATAGCCGCTACTTATCTATAAGGTACAATGAGAACTTTGATGTTGCATGTGGCTGATGACGATGAAGAATTACGAGTGAGCACTTTGCGGTGGGTGCGAAGCATTGAGCCACACACCCGTTGCGCAATTGGAATTGTGTTCTGGTTGTTATTTGACTCTTCTACTAGTCTTTGTTACATAGGTTAACGCCATTCTTGGCCCGATCGAACGCCTGTATAGGGCCTTTTTCAAAGTCCTTCTGAGTGCCAGCGTGACTTGAAGTAGAGTACTCACCGGCCACGAAGAGGGCACGGGTTCGAATTCCGTTCAATCCTGGGTATTACTTTCTCATTTTATTTCTTCATGGCACTTGGTTACGCCACTGACAGCAACGGCGACGCCGCTCATCGCAGGAACGCGCGCGTTTAAGACCATTATGGACGAGGCCTACTCGCCATCACCTAAATGCTCTAGCCGCCTATTTTGCCCGAAATAACCCATTGAAGTATTATTTTTCTTGCGCACCATTAATGATTGGAACAAATAACCCATGTAAATATTGTACCATTTATTTTACACACTTGTATTGTATAAGGTTGGTTACATTAAAATGCGCTTTTCTTTTTTTTTGGGGGGGGGGGGGTCTTTTCCATTGTATCCCAAGGACTGTATAGTTCAACTAACAAGATTGTTTTACTTTTTTAATCGCGTTCTGCCTACCTTGCATAGACTTCGTGTCCGCAGTATGTAATAAGTAAATAAAAACAAAATAAATAAGAGCTGCGCTCTAAAATAGCTAATCAGCAAATACTGAGCTTCACACTTGCTCAAAGAAATTTTTATGACGGAGTAAAAGTCAGTTTCGAAAATTGGTGTCGGTAACCCTTTACATCACTTTTTTTTTGCTTCCATTCCAAAACTAGCTTTTCCTGTTATCTGTAAAAATTACGGTGAAATCAAGTGTGGCAGCTTGGACTAGTTGGTATGGCATGACGATAGTTATTGCACGAGAACAGAACGACGACACAGAGACAAGAAGGACACGAGCGCTAGTGTTCTTCGTGCGCTCGTGTATCTGTGCAGTCGTTCCGTTCTCGCGCTATGACTATAGGTGAAATGAGCTCAGAAGCTATGCTCACGCAGCTGTCACGTGTGGGTACTTCATTCGGAACCATGCTGCCAGCATGCCACCGTAGGAACCGCCGAACGAAACCACTTGGCTGTCTCGGGCTCCGGGCAACGTGTTGCGTATGTACTGCAGCAGGTCAGCGTAGTCGGCCAATGCCTGCTCCACTGTGAGGTAGCCGAGGTGGGCCGGGCTCTGGAAAGATAGCGCCGTATACAGCTCAAGCGCTTCCCACCACCAAGAACGATGGCGTAATGAGGCGCACCTATATCGCAGTAGTGACTGGTTTCGAGAGGGATAATTATGAGACATATTGAATAGTCACTTGGGCCCGGAGAACACGTGCAGTCGCGTGATTTCCCCGACAGACACAATGACACGCTCAAACGTTCTTACAAAAGTTTTTTTTGTTATTGCGATAGCAATTATATGGACACTCTCGGCTAAATTTTGCCGGCGGCGTCACTCACCGTATATGTATATATATTTATGAAAACTCAACAACGAAAAAAAAATCCAGAAAAAGACTCTAGCGCACCGAATTCAAACGTCGTAACTCTGCGCCATGAGTGCGAGGCATTAACCACTAAGCCACCGCGAGGCACGTCGTTTCGGTTTACAAACGGGAAGCTATTTATATCGACCGCTTACCGCTGGTAATGGGTCTCTCGGAGGGGAACTATCACGTTTTCAGCATTAACAGCAAGATGGCGCAATGAGCGCGCAGCGGCGCACGCCCTACTCCCATGCGTATTTTGCCTCGCGGAGAAGACTTGGTGGTCGTAAATTCCTTGAACACACATTCGCACGCCCTCATATTGCTGTTGAGAGTATCTTATGTCTTGGCTGTCCTCAATCTCTTCACCGGAACGATTCTGTTGTAGTTACCGGGCGCACAAATGTCACTGCAATTGTTGCACAGTCTCCGTTTGCAGAAAGAGCGCGCTTTTCAGAGACAGCGAAGTAACAACTGGGACGCTTATTGGCGTTTATCTGTACCTACGAGTACGTTTCGTGTGTTATTTGTGCGTGAGAAACGCGGAGCACGCGTTTCGATCTGCTTGCCATTCTGCGCGTCACCTTCTAATTTGTTGCTATCGCACTCATTGCTTCGCCTTTGCAGCAAAGCTGTGACGTTTTTTTTTTACTTCTTCACATTTCCAGTTCGATACATCTATTTGTTTTTGCGTGCTACGTCAATAGCTTGCAGCTGACGTGATGAACGCATAATATGGCTCCAACGTGGAAGGTCAGATACGTCAAGGAAGGATAATCCCGTGTCCATCAACCTGCTTCACTGAGATAACGACGTCGCTAGAAAGTTACTGGGCTTCTGTGCATGAATAACAAAGGAACTAGCATGCGATGTAGTGATAACACTAACGCGACAACACAAAGCTTGCGTCCCTGCGTGTTGGTGCTTAAACGCGGTACTTCAGTGACGCCAATGCAAGCCATCAATATTTTACGAACAGCGCAAGACATTCGCAGAAAATAGGCGGCGAAGACTGGTTGAATAGAATGGAAGGGTGCGTTTTTCAGTAAAGCGAAAGGTTTTCTGAAACTGAGCTCTGGTATCGTTTGAAATTCCAATGAAACTGATGATAGTGATGACAGTGCAGCAGTTCAAACAAACTCAAATCAAGACATTGGACTTTAACTGCAGAAAAGTTTATCAGATATTCGTAGAACGATAAAGCCTCGTAATACCCGCTTCACAATAAAAGCCACGGTGAAAAAAAAAAAACCCTTCACCTTGAACGAGTCCTTTCCATACGGCATTGATTTGCCATAGTACCGGTGCTCCGCAAAGATCAACAGTGCCCTGAACTCGGGAGCCCAGTCCCACATCAGCCCCTGGGGAAAAAGAAGATAGTACAGTGCATTTCCGTAACAAGAACAGTCGGAGCGATGAAGAGACGCGTCGAAGTATACACATGTGGTAGTTCATTACGCTGTTAAAATCTTATGGTCACACTCACCAAAACATCGATTAACCAACGTTATCCTATACACTGATATCAGACCAATGAAAGCCCCGAAAACCGGCTAAAGCTGGTGACCCGATCTGAGACCTGGGCAGCGATCCATAGAATACCTGGACGATATAGAATCACTGTACATGATGCTTTTACGTAGCATACACTAAATGCAGTAATATGCAGTAACTCTAACCTGTACTGCGGAGGCCGCCACCTTTAAGCTGAATGGGAAGCGTGGCCTCCGCGATTGGCTCCGGCAGTTGTCGCAGCTGATAGCGGAAGCCATGGTCGAGGAAGCCTCACAATCAAATAATGTTTATTTTTTCCTAACGCTGCAGGGCGTAAGTGAAAAAGTATAATACGCACACATATGTGTGAACCGAAGCTATAGAGACTATTCAGTTGATAGGCCCGCGACACAATTTTTAAATGCTTCCTGCTCTGTGATTGCGCGAATAAGCGTGCTATGCCTGAGCAGGGAAGGTGATGTTTGTCACTGATTGAGAAAAAATTCCCCAATGCTACGCATTAAAGCAGAGAAAGCCATGTGCACTTAATGCACCTTTGTTCGAAACAGCTCCGGCCCAGCCGCGTATGCATGCAAAAGACGTTTCATTTTTTTAACAATCTTACGCTGTTGTTTGCAAACGTTGTGATACTGCCTTCGTTTCCTGTGTAGAAGAAAATGGGTCCACCCTGGTGGTCCCAGTACTGATCAGCGAAGAGGTAACGCATCTTGTAAGTGTCATTGTTGGCGTAGCCAAAGTGGTCCACCTGAAAGTATACAATAAACGTGGGGCTGTAAAACTCGAGATGGAGAAGTTTCCATGACCAAGGCCCAACTGAAGAAAATCGAGCTGTTATTTCATAACATTGGCCCATACATCTAGTACCTTAGACACGTTAAAGAGGTGTTGGCGCAAAAAGTGCTGCAGGCCAATACCTTACCTTTGTATACAGCAAACCTGTTTTAGATCAGCGCAAAATGTCGTGACCCAAAATTATCCGCATCATTAGCAAGTTGCCGCATGACAAGTTCTATATAGTAGTCGCGCAACATTCAAAGTATAATCTTCCTCTGCCGTTGGCCTACATTTTTCTTTAGAGTGTGTGTGTGAAATGAGGGTGAGGGGAAATGGGGAGTAGGAAGAGCAAGGCATGACATAAATAGAAAGAGAGAGAGAGAGAGGGATGGAAAACAGAAACTTAAGATAAAGGACGAGCGAAGGAGATCGGAAGATGGAGGAAGAGAGAAATAGACAGAGAGAAAGAGAAGGATTAGTAACGGAAAATAGATATAGTATACAAAGAGAAAGAAATATAAGTAAGTAGATACAACAAAGACACAGAGAAATGGAGAGAAGAGGAGCAAAGGAAATAAATTCAAGAGGTGAAGAAAGAAAAAGAAACAAAGAATGCCGCCATGCTCCACACTTCTTCAGGTTCGTGCGAAGCTAACTTGGTTTCTCTGTCCCAGAAGGACCGATGACCGGCCGCTGGGAGAAGCGCGTCATCGCTTCATTTTTCATTTTTGCATCCCCCCCCCCCCCACGGGGCTCATTTTCTTTCGGACTCTGCAAACTATGGCGGGTGCTGTGAAACTTGGCCGCACGCCTGTGCCGGCCACTGATTCGCCCCTGGATGCTCTGGAGCACCTTGTGTCAAGCAGGATGTGCCAGTGATAAAGGAATATGGCATCGCGCTGACAATGGCTGTGTTCTAATACACTTCGTAGACTGCTAAATAGACAGCTAAATGGACGGCGGCCATCTTAAGTCCCCTTCCAATTATCACGTAGCCGGCAAAGTAGACAGCTCCGAGGAGACCGCATCGTTGACAAATACGATGCAGGCTACTTTGCTGTCTAAACAAGATGGCAGCTCAGCGAATCACTCAGATAGATCAAATCTCGCCAGAATGGCCCTCTGCACACAAGCAGACGCTTTCCCAGACGCTCATTGTGAGTAAAGTTTATTTGTTTTTGATTTCAACACAAAATAAGCCAGAAATTACAACTGTTACGTTTGCTTGTTGTTGTTTTTTTAGCTTTTTCTTCTCAACGCGAAGTGGCGCATCGTCGCGTAAACGCTGTTTAAACGTGTTCCGATTGTCGGACAGCATGGGCTTGGTGCGGTCGTCTAAGCAGTCTGCGTAGACTGTCTACGTGCTGTCTAATTAAAACACAGCCAATGATGAAGTTATTGTCAACTGTTTTTGGCAGAGATATGGATCTAAAGACAAATATCGCTTGGTGATGCGACGCCTCAAATTCCAGGAATTTCGCTGTTGTTATTCTTTCTCTTTTCACCTACTTCTTTGCATCGATAACCAACAAAGCTCTTTCACGCAATATCAATGGCAATAGTAACAGGAAGTAAAGCGAGGCGAAGGAAACGAGGAGTGTGGAACAAAAAGTAGCGATTTGGGTCGAGAAAACGTAAAGCGGGGTGTCATGCGTAAGAAAGTAATATCAGAAGTCCACGCGTAATAGAATGACAAAAAGGTCCACCACGGTGGTTCAGTGGCCGAGGTGCTGGACTGCTGAAGGTCGCTGGATCGATCCCAGCCGCCGCGGTCGCATTTCGGTGGAGGCGAAGTGGCCCGTGTACTGTGCGATGTCAGTGCACGTGGAAGAACACCAGACGGTCGAAATTTCCGGAAGTTTCCCACTATGGCGTCTCTCATAGTCATATCGTAGGTTTCGGGACGTAAAACCCAAGACAAAAGGCTAGGAGGTGTTGCAACGCACACTGTACGTTGCGGTCCGATAAGCACCGGCATGCACTCTGTTAGTTTATTTTTGCGGGGGAGTGAGGGGACATTATGCTGCCGCAGTTCTCTCCTTAGCGAAACAGCTTCAACACTGCCGCATAAACAATGAAAAAAAAAGCTTTCTTTATTCTCAATGGGTCCATGTGCCACACGTCATCCCTTCAGCTTCTGGCGAACGAGATTTATACCTCAACCATCACAGCGCTTTGTACACCCTGATGTACGCATCAATTTGCAGAATATCAGAAACGACTGCGGCAGATGTGATAAACATCACGTTGGGGAACGAGAGAAACACCGCCGTGGTATTTTTGTGGCTAGTGTATTGTGCTGCCAAAATAATCGGCGCGGTCTCAGGTCTTAATTTCCGGGGGCTGCAGTCGCATTATCGACGGTAACCGAATGCAAGAAAACATCCATGAAATTTGATTCAGATGCCGTTAAGGTGGAGGTGGTCCAAATTAGTTCAACGTCGCCTACAAGTCCGGGCCTCACCATCATTGTGGTTCTGGCGCGTGAAAACCTGTGTTTTTTTTTATTATTCACGAAAAATCGGTAGGAAGATTTAGCATAATGATCGTAGATATGCGCTTAAAGACAAGGTCGAAAAGTGGAGACAATAGCTAGAAAAAGAAGTGTTTGAAAGAAAAAAACAGAAAGCGCGGACTTACAGAGCCTCTATCAGGCAATAAATTGGCAGAAACTTATCATATGAACCCAACGCTAACGCTATGTATGTGTTTCAGCAGAGTGACTTGTTAGGCTAGTTGATTCATTCTTACGTAGTTTTTGGTCCATCTCTCGTGTTTATTTCGAGCCAAAAGCTACGTTATGTATGTATGTATGTGTGTATGTATGTATGTATGTGTGTATGTATGTATGTATGTATGTATGTATGTATGTATGTATGTATGTATGTATGTATGTATGTATGTATGTATGTATGTATGTATGTATGTATGTATGTATGTATGTATGTATGTATGTATGTATGTATGTATGTATGTCATAATATTTGAGAGAGAGGTGTGATGATCCGTCTACCCACTCCTTCAAGCTTTGTCGAAAGCCCTCCACCCTGAGACCTCCCGATATATTTTAGAAATACTGAATAGAGAGAGGAATAGAGAGAGCACAATCATTACCCATACTGTTTCCACTTCTTCCCAGCCCCCATGTTTCCTTGGTCGCGCAATGTGCGTCATAAGACATAACGAGTACGCAGCGCCGTCTCACCTTCGTCTCGAAGTAGCGGGTCTCGTAGGCATAGTCCGCAGAGATCGACACCACGCACACAGCTGCCGCTAACAAAACGATCGGCCAGGGTACTTGCATCGTACGCCGTCGCACGCGGACAAAATGCGAATCCAGCGCAAACCGTCAACGGCACTCGGTTCGATCGCAACGGCCGGACGTGTAAGCCGAGTCAATCCCGAGACGAAAGGATGGCTGCTTCGGGCTCGCACTCTGCGGGTGAGAGCGTATAGCGCGAAGCACTTCACGGTCCAGGAATTGAACAAACAATGGCCTCTCAGCGACGACGCAGATATGACGGCCTCGTACGAGGCGTCTCCCGTTTCGCGCGGCTGCCAAAGATTACGGATATCGCCCGTGCATTGCATCTGTGCGTGCTCTCGGTAAAAGAGCGCAGCATTGTCAAAGCTACACAGCTTCGCCTCGGCCAATAACGGCGAGCTTAACATAGCGAAACCATCTCAAGCCGACGTGTAAGATCAATCTAAGACAACATACAAGTCTCGCCTCCAGTGTGTACAGCGATGCGCCTGCCAATCATGTATGTCGTCAAGGGAGTAGTGCTATATGTAGGTAGCTTTCATCGTATATTCATCAGTATTTTTTGTCATTAATGTAAACACTACGCTTATCAATAATTGACCGTTAATAAGCCACCTTTTCTCTGTTATTACGCGTTGGTCGTCTCTGCTCAACATATTGCGCTTACCCGAGCAGCGATGTCAAAATATTTGTTGAAACTTGCAAGTGTTCAAGTTTGTGATGGAAAGCCAGCGGCGTTAACATGTGTCTGTATGAGAAAACGACCAGTCTCAAATCCACGTATCGCGCTTGACGTCACAAAAATGAGCCAATTCAATTGGATAGGGTGGGACAGGGACGGCTGAGAACGAAGCTTGCGTTTGTGCTTAGGTTGTAACCGACCATAGACATTGTGTGATCTATAAGATCCTGAACACGGGCGTAGCCAAAAATTTGTTTCTGGGCGGGGGTTCAACCATTCTTTACGTAGGTTCGTGCGGGCGTTTGTATATATATACGCAAGCGAAACCGAAAATTTTCGGGGTGTTTACCCCCACTCCCCCCTTCCGACCTTTGCCTACGCCCCTGATACTCAAAGTAGGTTATGCCCTTGAAAGGCATGACGTCAATGTATTGTCGCGAGGGCAATGTCTCGTGGAAAACTTTGTTCTTTTTCAGCTACAGCTGGAGCTTGTTCCTTGCCAGATGCCCTTGTTAGCGGCGCCGTTTAACTTGTCTCGGGGAGCGCGCCTTGAGGAAGAATGAGTCTGAACAGAAAGGGCCGCGTCTGGTTGGTCACTGTACGCTTCGCGCCAAAGCAGGCGCCGCGCCGTGCTTTGGACCAGACTGCAGAAATTAGGTGCCTTTCTCCTTCTTCTAACCACTGTGCCCCCCACACTTCAAACGAGCGAGTCACATTTTCGGTCCTCCGGGGCAAAAGGGGGCCGAAGTTTGAGCACTTGTTAGCTCGTCAAGGCCGTTTCAGAGAATGCAACCATTTCCAGAGAAGTGATTCTTAAAAGAGAAAAGAAGAGAAAAGTAAGCCCCGTTACTGTCTGCTTCAGTGAGCGACACCTCCACAGTAGCTCACAAGGGATGGGGGTGAGGAGGGATAAAAAGGGGTAGGAGTAAAGGTGTAGGAAAGCGGAAGAAGAAGAAGAGAGGAAGAGACGTGAGGTGGTAAGCCAGAGCGAGCGACAACACATAGGGATAGAAGAGATAGGAAAGATGAAAGCACGGTCACTGGAGTCCAAGGACGGGGCACACTTGCGAGAGCTCTTGTCGGCGTCGGTAGATGGCGTAGAGCAAGTACAGTCGGTCAGAGCTACACTGTCGTCGAAGGTCGTCGGCGGCAGGAGGTGACGTAGAGCGAGCCCAGTCGGCCAGAGCCACGCTGACGCCGGAGATCGCAAGCGCGCGGAGCGCGCGAGCGCACAACCGGTCGGCCCGGAATCCAGCAAGCGAGTCCGCCAACCGTTTCCAGAAGCTGCCACAGTTGTCGCGAGGCAGGCTTTAGGCACCCACGAAAACTCATGTTGATTTGATTATCCTCAGCTTGCGTGATTGGTCCACGCAACCGGGGACGCTAAAAAAAAAAAAAAAACCCTGTTTAAGCAGCGACTCGGGCTCTTTTTGAAGAGAGCGGAGTCGGGGTCAATAGCGCATCTCCCCACCGGAGACCAGTCATGCCAGCCGAGGGGTATGCCACCATTTTCTATGTTTTGTCTTTGTGACCTAGTGCATTTTGTAAATTGAAGTTGCGTTAGCTAAATAAACCCCCAATGAGTGCTCCCCGAAATCATCGTGCTGACTTCTCATCGATTGCCTCCGCGGAGTTTCACCCACACTTATTCGTCTCCCTCGTCTTCCGATGCGCCTAACTTTGAACAACCCCGACGTTTCGCTACAGTATACATACAAAAGTAAGATTGCGTATAGTTTGGACATGCATAAAAACGCAGCGCAAGCGCTTCTGAAGCGTATCGCAGCGTAGGCGTATTGCAGCGTAGGCAGACTGACGTGTTCACGCCATGTAACTTTATCGAACGCGGCGCGATTCAGGGAGCACACCACTGTAGCGTTTGCCGTATACACACGACTTCCCTAACTTCATGCACAAGCCGTTTTAACTCGAATCACGTGATATGTTTTGAGTGGAATCATGTCAGGGATTTGGCGTCACTCAGCCATTTCTCCGGACGCTTCTGTGATACACAATGATCACCGTTAGATAGCCTTTTTTATTTATTATTATTATTTTTGCAAGTGTTCTGGACTTACACGGATACCATTTTCCTTTTTTCTATGCGAACGGGCCAGTACAGTTTTCAGAGGGAGTAATAATGCCAAGGGTATGAAATTTCGACAGGTCGGTCATCTACAGAGTGAACAGAAGTACAGTCGTGAGCCATATGTGAGAATAAACACCAACTCATTTTAATGTGACAGCGTTAAAGAGCTCGTTTCGCAGAAATTCCATCGTTGGTGGTAGTGGGTCAGTAATCACCATCTTGTACGTTTCCGAAAGGTCGAGAAAGATGATAATAAAGTAAATAATAAAAATATTTCGTTCGAGTAAGAATCTAACCCAGGTCGTCCTCCAGGCAAGCGAATATTCTACCCCAAAGCTACGCTCCGCCACGGTGATCTAACGGCTAAGGTATTCGGCTGCTGACCTGCAGGTCACGGGATCGAATCCCGGCTACGGCGGCTGCATTTTCGGTGGGAGCGAAAATGCTGTGGGCCCGTGTGCTCAGACTTGAGTGCACGTTAAAGAACCCCAGGTGGTCAAAATTTCCGGAGTCCTCCACTACGGCGTCTCTCATAATCATATGGTGGTTTCGGTAGGCTAAACCACACATATCAATCAATCATTAAGTACCCCTAAGTTACGCTACCGCTTCAGCAAAAAACAGTATGTGAGGGTTATGTAGAGGAAGAAGCCTCCTTAACGCATATAAAAACTTGGAGCACGCTTCAATTTCGCCTTCAAGAGTAGAACGCTATAGAGCGATGGGGCACCGTGGGCGTCGCCTTCTTAACTGGCTTGCCTCGACTCTCGGTGCATGCCTAGCCACAAGGATTGTGCGCGAGTAACACTGGCCGTTTCAAACTACTATAGAATGCTTACTGGAAGTAGTGCACTGCTGGTAAACGCCCACTACAAATCCGCAGGGCCACACGTGAACCTACGCAGCTGCTCGCTTTGTTGACACCACCATGGTTGATGCTTTTGCAGCTGAAGATGATCAAATGTGCCTGAGTGCTCCGTCATGGGCGGGCCTTTGAAAACACCCACTCGTTGCGCGATTCGCAAGTTTTGACGCCTGTCGCGATTCTACGCTTCTGCCACGCAGACTTCCCTTGAAGACATTGATTTAGTTTTTTTTTTCTGAAGCAGGTTCAAGCAATAGCGTGGCTTTGCGGTGGAACACCTCAATGCCGCGCAGATGTCCCTGGTTCGATTATCAGCCGACCCGCAGATTATTATTTTGGTTTATGTGTGCCTTCCTCGATTTTTCAGTCACGGACGAGATGGCGATATTTGAATCGCAACCAAAGACAGCGTCACTCGGAATTTTCGCGAAACGAGCTCTTTAGCGTTACCGCGTTATTATTGCGTGGCAGAAGCGTACAATCGTGCCAGGCGTCAAAACATGCAAATTGAGCAAAAAGTGAATGTGCAAGATGAGCAAGAAGTGAAGAAATTGAGAACCCAACGTATCTATGAAGAATGTGCCATGAGCACGAGAAACACGTCTGAGGACACACTTTTGTCAATTAATCTCTTTAATACAAATTCATCAAATATGTACAAGCAACACATAAAGTTACACTAAAGAGCAGAGGGCTTTTTCGCGTATTAGTAAAGTACGACTTCACCATCGCGAAAACTCCACTCTTACCGCGACACACTTGGTAAGCGAAAAAGAGCGCGAAAAGAGACTGCGCGCGGAGACGCCACCTTCGGATTCCCGCACCAAATACTGTGACGTTATCAATTTTCGAAGTCGTCTACTGGGTCCTTAGAAGCTTCTAATAAATAAAATTGAAGGTCAGTATAATCAGTGGGTGCCATAGACTAAGCATACGAAGTCTCAGAAAACTTTATCGAGCCAATGCCACAAAAATACGAAAAAAAAAAACACATCGTGGAATTTCTTACGCCACTCACGGAGATTACAGCGCGAAATTTTAAAACAGAAACTTCAACTTTGTTTTCTCCGCTGGTAATGAACTTATGGCAGTGATATTTCTGACATTGTTCTCGAAGTACAGTTCATCAATATGAAAAGACTCATTGTTTCTCTTTGGGGATCCGTTAATGGGACAAGTTGAGTGAGTTATCGCCTTCGTTTCCACTGCCCCACTTAGTACTGCGCCTAATCGCTCTTCCAGATATGAACACACTCAAACTTCAGCAGATATCATGATACGCAATCCCCACTTTCATCGACAAAAGGCGGAGGTTCTTCTTCGTCACTGTCAAACTCGACATTCTCGTCTTTGACCCATTTGCCATCTCTGTCCAGCTTCCAGCCAGACCTGTGAACAAAAACATGTATCATCAGCTCAAGATACGGCTGCCCTTTATCACTGCTACGCAGGCCTGTAGCCAGAATTATCTTTTTTTTTAGGGGGGGGGGGGGGGGACTTGCTGGCCTTGACTATTTAAAAAAGACACGTATCTTCCTCATTCATTTTCAATAAAACACCCCCCTCTTGTATGTTTTTTGGGTTGAGGGAAAAGCCCAGGCCCCTAGGACATTCATGAATCTACGGGCCATCTGCTACACGCTTCCAGACCTCATCCATCAAGAATATGAGCGGTAAAGCACTTATTCTTGTTGATATGCGAGTTTCCCACTCATTTTCTATTGCGCTCATAAAATAGCTGTTTCAGAAGATTCTGCCTTTGAAGCCATTTGCTCGCATTCCTCTGCTGCAATTATAACCACATAACCTGTACTGCATATACTCTTATTACAGCTGCATTTGTTAGCTCTACTACTATCAGGCAGCAGAGAACTATTTCGATAGCAATAATCAGCCACAAAGATTTGACTTAATGAGGAACTTAGTCTTCTTGAGCAAAAATTACACAAAGCTGGGACATGGTGACAGTGTTTAAAGCACAATGAAAATACTTTTGTGTTTACAAAAGACTGCTTTTCTTACCTTGCTAAAATAGTTTGTCTATATATATATATATATATATATATATATATATATGTGCACAGTACAAGCAATGACAGAGAAAATGGTGATTATGTGCTCATGAACGAGTAGTTTGGAAGACATCTTTAATGCCATTATGATAGCCTGAAAAGTTCTACAATAGCTTGAAAATAACACCAATGGAGTTGTTTACCATCAGCCATTTCTTCAAGAGCATATTATTTCAGGCCATGAACAAAGGCTCTGAAGTAGAGTATGTCACTTTGCTACATGCTTGTGCACAAGGCTGAAGTAAACTAAAGCAGTGTCGGCCAAATCTACATGCTGAACAAAGCAATGTCAGTGAGTAACAGATTCCATCAGTTTTTGTGAAAAGCCTATCACATTCAGTAGCAGCAACAGATGTTGCCTTTTATAAATTTGCTTAAATATCACAGATGCTACTGTACACTGTCTCAAAAGTGAAAAATCAAATTGCTTCTTATTTTACAGCATTTATTCAAATGACAATTTTTCTAGTAATGACTAAAAACACAGTCTGCATATGAGACACGCCGTAGTGAGAGACTTCGAACCAAGTTTGAGCACCTCGGGCTCCCTAGCAGTGTTTATCCATGGTGCAATTAAACCATAAAAGAAGTAGCAATTTCCACACAGATGAGGACTGATACGATCTACGATATATTGGGTTTAACGTCCCAAAACCACCATATGATTACGAGATATGCCGTAGTGAAGGGCTCCGGAAATTTCCACCACCTGGAGTTCTTTAACGTGGATTCAAATCTGAGCACACAGACCTACAGCATTTTCGCCTCCATCGAAAATACAGCCGCCACAGCCCAGATTCAATCCTGCGACCTGCGGGTCAGCAGCCGAGAATCTTAACCACTAGACCACTGCAGCGGCGGCACAGATGAAGACTGAGTACCCGCCTATAACGCTTGGTTGGCACTAAAAAGATACAACCTCATGTCCACATTATGCATGTGCTGCACTACCAGCTGGAGCTAGAACTGCAACTGCACCCCCCCCCCCCTCAAGACATTTCTTGGCTAATTTAATTATGTATGCATGTGAGCAAGATTCGGCTTGAATGGGGTCAACTAGTGCCACTTTTACCTTAAGCCACGTTACCTAGTGCCCCATTACCTATAGCCATTTACATTGTACACGTTTGCACAGGCATAAGTGGTGCTAGCTTATAAGCTATTGGCGAATTCGGAAAGTAGTCAGCAATCTTGACATGAATGCTCTGACACGTGATCTGGACAAATTTGACTGATGCCAGCCACGGAATGCTGGGCACTTTTGCCGAGGTAATAATTCAGTATGCTTGCATAGTAGTATGTCACTATGCATGAATAATATCTCATCAACATAACCCATAGCTACGTGACACTGGCATTAAACTGTTTCAGTTTCGGGACGCACTGAGGAGCATTCTCGTGTAAAGCTTGATGACGAATGCACATGTACAGGAGGAAGGGGGTCAAAATATCCCAGGTCACGCTGCCATAGGAATACATGGGATAGTGGTCTGGGAAGTTCTGACCCCCTCTCTACAGGCACATTTATACAGACATGAATTTGTAGATGGCAAGCATACTTGTCTTTTCAAGAATCATTATGTATGTATCAAAACATGAAGACTTGAGTAATGATATGTTCCAGACACAGCACACTTAGTGTTCTGTTTACAGAAGTGAACTGAAGATAGAACTTCCATTTTCATGAAGGGGGAAGTTCATGCCAAATACTTAAAATGCAGGCTGCTCAATACATGGAGTTGCACGTGGTTAGAAGCAGAACTCCAACTTCTCTTTGAGTTTCCCTTTTGGAGCTGCTTAAATTACATGAAAAGATGCTTTCACCACAACAATTTTGCATCTCCTGAAGCCTGCCGGCCTTTAATTGCACATGCTGCACTGGAGGCCAATGTAGTAACCTAGCACTAGTAAGACAGATGGCACAAGTGTTCTAGTGCAGGATTACTTATGAACAAGAGGAGTTTTTGCCTATCAGTAATACTTCCTCTTGTGAAAGTTGGCTTACACATGCAGACCTCACTGCAGCACAAAAGAATGTAGTGTTCGTCATGTCCTGTTCCTTCTCTGTCTTGCCCCACCGTGACTTCCGAATGGAAATTTATGCTCTGTTCAATATGGTGACGATGTTGCATGTGGATCACTCAGCTGGCTTACTTCACAAAAGGTGCAAGCAAGAGAAATTTTGTTTGCTTACAAATTGTATTGCGGCCGCTGTTATATCGAGTACTCGAGAAACTACCAAACGCTGTTGCTCATTGCTATGTAGTGGCAGCTATGCTTACCTAATTGAATTTTGTGGTTTATCATTTCAAAGTGGCAAAAATGGGTTTTAATGGGTAGCACTGTAGAGAATTCAGGTTTAATTTTGAACATCCACAATTTTCAAATAAACACGCAAAATCGATGCAAACTGGCATTTTTTTGCAGTTTACTGGCATGAAAATACAGATGGCATAGCATCTGAGGTATAGTACATAAAATGGGACAAACCAAGAGACATGTACCACACATATAGCAATGCTAACTCATAGTTTAATCAGAGGATCAATCGTAAATATGCGCCATAGCTGGAGCGTAACAAGACATGTGCAAAAAAAGTCACAGGTCTGATGCACCTCTTCATGTCACTCTCAGATGTCATATTTATTTAGCTGATATTGAGATATGAGTGGTTTACTGATGTATATGCTACCAAACATGGTGATAAATTGCACTTCAACATTAAAGTGGTCATAGTGTTACTGGTGCTGTGTTTGCGTGGAATGTGTCTTTTGCTTTTTTCCTACTTGGATGCTCTACACCTTTGGATGCTATAGTCACCAGCAACTCTGCTGTGAAACATTAGTCTGCTACAGATGGCATGGCTGGGAAGTTAAGGAGTGCTCAGCAGCAAAATGACACAGCAACTAATTCAGTGCAGTAAGATACAAGGGCGGTTGTACTCACATTCGCAAGTTGAGAAAGTACTGCGCTTTCGCCTTTTCCTTGGCCTCTTCTTGAGTAAGATCTTTTTTGACATCCTTAGATACAGTCTTCTTTGGTCGCGCTGTGCTTTCACCATCGTCGCACCTTTGACTACTGTCACTGAGCCACAGACTTCCGGAAGACGGTGTCGTACTGCTGCGCTTGCTTTGTTCAACGACAGCAGTGAAGCTGTTTTTTCGCTGGGTTTTCTTGATGTATGCCTTGACTAAAGGGTTCTCTGCATTTTGCGAAACAGCTGGTGTCTTTGCCTCATTGATTCCTAAGGGTGAAAATACAATGTGCAAAATTAATTGCTATTTGTAACAGGTGTTTTTATCAGTGTTTATTACACCAATATCACAGAAATTCATCCATGTAGAACTTTAATTTCAGCTTGGATGTGCCAAATTGTCACAACAAATTTCTAAGAGAAAAAACCGCCAGCCCTGCCCAGAATGCACAGCACAGTCACAGAAAAAGCTGGAAGAGCGGCCTTTCATAGCCTTTTTCAAACACATTTGTTCCATCCTTCAACATTCTTCGGAGAACTGTGGTATGGTATCCACTACGCACTTGCAAGAAAATTCGTGCAATATTCTGGTGCTCTGGGTGATGACGATGAATATTATGCTTGATTGATTGATTGATTTGTTGGGTTTAATGTCCCAAAACCACCATATGATTATGAGAGACACTGTAGTGGAGGGCTCCGGAAATTTCGACCACCTGGGGTTCTTTAACGTGCACCCAAATCTGAGCACACGGGCCTACAACATTTCCGCCTCCATAGGAAATGCAGCCGCCGCAGCCGGAATTTGAACCCGCGACCTGCGGGTCAGCAGCCAAGTACCTTAGCCACTAGACCACCGCGGCGGGGCAATATTATGCTTGAAGCCTTGATAATGGGTTGAAACATTCAATGACCCACTCATAACGCTATTTGCATTGTGTGATGCCTAGCTATTCCTTTGCAGCTCTAAAATGCTTTATAACTCATAATTACACATTTCCTTTCCTAACATAAAGCCTGCCTAAAGCCAGTTTACAATGGAGTATTAAGCACTGGTGTGGCTCTGTGGCAGAATGCGAGGTTGGCACGCAATGTATCTATGTTCGAATCCCATTATGTCTATGGCATTTTTTATTTACTAAGCTTTTTTTCTTATTTTGCACGACAGTGATTATGGACACCGGCGGTGGCACACAAATATGCCACACACGACCCTCGTTGTGATCCCATAATAGCTTTTCGTGTAACATAAAAGGAAGCTCAAAATAAGAGATGTAGAGCTTGGCCAAGGATGGCAAAGGGTTTGGTGGAGGAACAAAACAAATTTGCAGGCGTAAAAGAAAATCAGCTCATGCAGGGCAGGGTGGGCTGAAAATAATTGGAAGAGGTCTTCGTTCTGCACTGGACATAAAATATGATGATTATGATGAAGGAAATGAAATGTGAAATTACCATGCATTGTTACAGTCATCACGGTCACCATCCTAACTACGCCCGCTGCAGGGCAAATGTTTTGCCCTACATAGGGTACCCTACACCAGATGTTCCACCAATCAACCCGGTCCTGTGCTTTCTGCTGCCACGTTATACCTGCAAACTTTTTATTATCATCAGCTCGCCTAATTTTCTCTCTCCTCTTCGTGCCTTTGCATTCTCTGGGAATCCGGTCAGTTACCCTTAATGACCATCGGTTATCCTGCCTACGCGGCCAGCCCATGTCCACCTCTTCTTCTTGATTTCCACTATGTTATCCTTAACCCCCGTTCATTCCCTGACCAACTCTGATCTCTTCCTGTCTAGTTTAAGGTTACACCTATCACTTTCTTCTCCACCGCTCGCTGCACCATCCTCAATTTAAGTTGAACCATCCTTGTAAGCCTCCAAGTTCATCCTTAGGTAAGTACCAGTAAGATGCATATGTTACGTACCTTTTTCTTGCGGGATAGTGGTAGACCATAAATCATGATCTGAGAATGCTTGCCTAATATGCTCCACACTATTCTAACTTTTCTGGTAGTTTCACTCTCATGACATAACTGTGCAGTTACTCCCAAATGAATACATCAATTATTACAGCAGTCTTTTGAAATTCCACATCCTATATTTTGTGCCAACAGGCTGACTAAAAGAGATGAAATGTCAATTACGCTTGTGAATGTCACATGAAAGAGCAGCATAGGTAAGTGAATGGGACCCCACATGATGAATTTTTTCCTGCATTTTTTTATAGTTATTCCAAAATCAAAGTTACTTAAAAATACAGTTTAAAGTCCTTGGCTTCTTTACAATACAATGTAGCCTACTATTAAAAACAGTGAACTTATAGATAAACCTGCAAATATAATGTGACATTCTGCGAGACATCAAGCTACCTATGCCACCTGGCTAAAGCCATACACACAATGAAAAAACACCCAACCCACCCAGCGATCTTTGTCAGAGCGAGATGTACAGCGGTGCCGAAGATGAAAGCATTTTCAATAAACCTCTCATGACTTGTAACAATATAGCTAACCTGGTTTCATATGCCAAAACCACGGTATGATTAGGAGAGGCGTCACAGTGTAGGGTTTCGGAAATTTTGACCACCTGTAGTGTTTCCTTAACGTTCACTTAAATCGAAGCACACGAGCCTCTGAAATCTCGCCTCACTCTATACAACAAGGATTCGATCCTGAGACCATTGGAACAGCAGTCAAGCACAGAGTGAAACCAGAGAACAGACCATAAAAATCGATGACTGTCAATATGAATTACAGTGGAGCTTTACAGCTGGGACTTTCCCTCTTCATTCTTAAGTATGGACAACCACTGAAGCACCATCGACAAAACTCACAGCCATGGTTTTTCTAATGCTTTGCCTGCAGCCTGGTGAAACGTGTCCCACCCTCTCTAACGACGGGGCACTGACTGGAGGAGAAAGGTGTGCAGCGTCTGCTGAAAGATGCATGGCTAACGTACTTAGACATACGTGGCTTTGTAAATTTCACAAGTTAAGAAGAAAATGGCGGCAGACACTGGCTGCCTGTGAGAGAGGACCGGGAGGGGAGGCAGTTGTTGGTACTTAGGTAAAGGAGAAAATCTAGGGACTTTAGGTGGGACCTCTAAGCCTTGACCCCAGTACCACCTAACCTTTTGCTGAGTGAACGATGTGAAAGCTGATGATGGCCCAATGTGCACATCTGCTTTCTCTTGCACACATAGCCCCTTTTCCTTTTTACGCATTGGGGAATGGAGGCATCTGAATCTAAATAACATGTACGCAAAAATTTTGTACGCAAGCACTTCTATATGTGATCAGAATCTGGCTGCATCGCCTAGATGTCAAATCCACCCTTGCACCATAGCTTATAGGATATGTTATAGCTAGACAAAATCTGCACTCACCACTGGCACCTGTGCCCTCCTGGTCACCTCCTTTCTTTTTGCAACAGCTGCTATAAGGTGCTGACTTCATAAGCTTGAGACGCGGTGCTTTCTTTGTGGCTTTTACTGGTGCAGAGCCTAAAAGCTGAGAGTAAATTATGGAAAAAACATAAAGGTCTTGTTTAGTAAAAATAATACTAAGTGGTCAAACATTGTGCGCAATATGAAAATGCATGCAAGTTGTCAACTGCTAATCAGTTAGAAGTCAGAGGCAATTAATTATGCTACAAATGCTAAAAGCATACATCCCACAGCAGGTCGATTTGTCTAGATCTGTTCATTATTAATGAACCATCAAAGGACCGAGGTAATTGGGGACCTCAAGTCATTATTTTATGAAGCTTAGCGCCATTTCTGTTATCGTAGCACTACTTACCTTGGAACGATCAAAGCTTGTAATTACTGTTCCAGCGGCTGCATTTGCTTCCTGTAGCCTTTTTTCCAGTTCACGCTCCTTCCATTTTGTATGTGACAAGTGCCGTGTCAAATCTGAAAAAAAAAACAGTGAAGGTACTGTCATTGGTAACACACAGATGTACGCCTAAATTTTTGTTCCTTATGTCTAAATATACTTAGTCCACATAGTTTTTCAACACAATAGCATTCTTCACTCCCAACAAATATGAAGAACGTAAAATTGGCTCTTTGTAACAAAAGTGAAATTGGCTTTTGGTAATTTTCTCGTGGACTGAGGCTTGACCATTATGACAACTTCTGATCATTTTCCTTTCTGAACAGCCACTCATTGTCGCTTGCTCGGTGTTAACTTCGATGTTAACTCTGATCTTAACTGTGAGAAAATGAATAGAATAGTGAGAAAAAGTGAGAGAATGAATAGAATAGCATCATTACATTATCAGAGTCCTGGTTTCTCAAAGGGACACTCTAGTGAAACATAAAAGCAGTTTAGATGAATTAAATGATTCTTTTGAAAACTCTATTGTCATTAATTCTGTGACACGAGGTTATCAGGTAGAGGATGGAATGAAAGCTAAGAGTGTTGAGCTGGAATTTCACACCATAAGTTCAATACATGAATATCAGTGTAATGTCATGGATTACAAAGTATTTTTGCATATTTTGGCCACATTGATTCATTGAATTGACTATGGTAAGACTTTTTGCTCCTTGGAACAATAAATAAAAAAATATACCAAAAAGTATTTACGTAGGCCCCTTTGGGGATGCCATCAAAATATACAAAGTCATGGTAAGCTGGTGTGAGAACTTCAAGGCTGCGTCGCTGCCCATAGTTTCTTCGGGTGAAATTTTTCGCTCGACAAACGCTTCCTTGCAGTAAGTGTGTGCATTCGGTATTATGAAACTGCTATTTACTAATACGACAAAGATCAGTTTTTCGTTTAGTGTTTTTTTAAAGGGCTTTGTTGAAGATGGTGGGTGAATATTGATTGATATGTGGGGTTTAACGTCCCAAAACCACTATATGATTATGAGAGACGCCGTAGTGGAGGGCTCCGGAAATTTAGACCACCTGGGGTTCTTTAACGTGCACCCAAATCTGAGCACACGGGCCTACAACAGATGGTGGGTGAATAGGTTTCCTATGAATTGCCCAATACCAACTAAGTTAAAGGAAACGGGAGACGGGGAAACGAAACACAGGTCAATGACCGAGAAGGACCAAGCGCTGTTCATCCCTTTGATTGTCCTGTGTTTCGCGCTGCTTCCTAGTTCCTTGAATATGTATGAACCCCTCTAAACAAGCACTCTAGTGAAATCAACCAAATGATGCATTTTATTCCTGGACTATGAAGAAACAGCAAATGTGCTTCCTTCAGTTGTGAGCTGCCCTTTAACACCACACATTAGCATTGGGCGTCCATTCTTTGCACCCAAGGTATGAAATAATGTTTATATTGTAAAGCCGTCATGACACCATCACCCACCAATTTGTAGTTTTCAGTGAAATATAGAGTCTATTGGTGCCTGTACATGTTTGAAAAATGGACTGTCAGAAATATTTCACTGCAAAATTAGCCCTACAAGTAGCCTGCTATAAACACCACCCACTGCTAGCAACCATTATTCTGCCATGGCCTCTGTAATATCATTGACGATTCTCAATAAGACTTCCAGTAATTCAGGATCCTCAGAGTAACCAATACAATACGTCCACCCCCACTAGACAGTTCATTTAAATACTGTCGATAGCTGTCGGCTCAATTTTATGTGTGCATGTCGCATGCCGACAGCACATGCAAATGAAGCTGTCCTTTTTTTTTGCTAGATTAACAGACGTTGATGAGACTAAGGGTTTGTGTTCACATAATCACTGGTTATTACCGTTTTCTTTTACAATTACGAGAAACCAACAAGACCATTTGGTAGGGATTTTGTAAGTTAAAAAAAAGTAACTGCGGGCTGATAATTTCTTTCCTTCTTCCCACTGCTTCTTTCTAACTTCATTTCGTTTTTTGTTATCTACGGCTTCAAGACAAGTAGTTTTAGAAGCACTTGTATGGTTAGGCGCCAACTTAGGCGATATACGCGAAATTTATTAATCTGTAATATGATGTATCGAAAAGGCCAGGATTGAGGATCGAGAATCAGCCCGACGCTGGGTCTTTCGCCCGGCATCGAAGAGCACCATATATTCAGGAAAATAACTTACTTATCAAGTGTCGTTTTCCTTTTCTGTGCATGGCAAGCATTTCAATGGTGTCGAGGACAGGTCGATGTGGACAAAGCGTGCACGCGTATCTGAAATAGAAAGAAGGTTATCAGGGTCAACAGACATAGCAGTTTCCACAGCACAGCTCACCAACGCGCTGTGGAAACTTTCGCCATCACTTACTTTCCATTCTTGAGAAGAAGTGCTTCGTCTTCTGGTATATGGCTCACAAGAATTTCGCTAACTCGACGTTTCTGCACAATGAAAACAAGAGCAAGGAAGCGGTGATCACGAGTTTGAAAGCTGATGTACTACATGCGGCTAGTTTCGCTGTGTGGGCGCAGCTTCGTACCAACGTGCTCGTGTATAACAACGAGAGCAAAATGAACGGTGGGAAAATACATCTGTACATCACACTAGTAAGAAGCAGTGTGGTCAATTAAAGAACGCTCACCTGCAAGTCTTGCAACAGCGCTGTATCTGTGCCCTCTCGTTTAAACGCCATTTTTTGTTTACGAAATGCGCTACATGGATTGTCTACGGATTGACTCGTAGTGGCTGCGTAGCAACATTGTTAGCAACAAAACCTGCGATGAAGTCAAACTTGCCGTTTGTTTTCGTTCAATGAGTTTTTGTGTAAAAACAAAACAAAATCGCAGGTCGTGTGTTCATCAAGCAACCCCCCCCCCCCCAAAAGAAAAGATAAATGATAGAGCTAGCCAAATTTGTTATTACGTAATCACACGAAGCCAAATTCTGAAAGTTAGTGTTAGATTTCCACCCCACGCATTTTAAGTGTTACTGTGCTCTACGTTCGGCTGCGTCATTAAGTTTCGATATATAATGCCACGTTCCTTTCTCAAGTTTTCTTATCGCCCCGTTTCGCTGTACGCGATTCTCAGCGCAAACTGCGCCTACAGTGTTCGAAAAGTTTCAGGCCTGTCGTAGATCATTTTGTTGAGATTGCGCCCACGCCATGATCATTTCAGATTATTCTGGAATCTACGTCGCCGCTAGGGATAACGCTAGAATGTTCGATGGCGAGCGTATAAGTGCCGTCACGCTTCGCCGCTTGTCAGTTGATCAACGGCCGACGCTCTGCTCGCCGCTATACCAGTGCCAGTGTCTCGCTGTAATCTAACTTGCGTTTTACGTGGCCACAAGTTCGGCCCGATTAAACAGTTTAACATTCCACCTGCAGTCTGCTCCTTTCGTCCACGTCACGACCCCCTGACAATATGATTGCGCAAAACACTACGGGCTGCATTTTCTTCTCTTTCTCTTTAGTCGCCCGCGTGCCCCCTTGGCTTCAATGCTGATGTAAGCAAGCTTTATATCGTGAAAAACGCGAAATGAAAAGAGAGAAAAGAAAGGAAATTGTGAGGTCTGGTTACTTTGACACCACACTGAAAACCAACACGCAATGAAGCCGAAAAAAAGTATAAGGGGCTTCAATTGTACTCTCCTAAGTGCATTGTAGTAATTCCGATACATGTGTGAAGAAAGAAAAGGGAACGAAAACACAACTTGCCACCAAACCTGCAACCTTCGGATTAAGCACCCGATGTTCTTATCAATTGAGCTGCGGCGGCGACCGGCCCCCGGGTCCACTTATCGGGTATTTATGTGCATGAAAACCTGGGAGTGTTAGTAAGCGCCACTGGTAGGCAGACGGCGAATGTTTTTTTTCTTTTCTCTTTATTTTTGCCAGGCAGTGTCACGCAGCACGTGAATCTTTAAACCAATATTAGGCCTCGTATACTGAACAAGACCCTGGGTATGAATGGATGAAGGAAATAAATTTTGAGAGCTTGCTTTTTCTTTATCTTTTTTCATTTTTTCACGTAACTTTTGACACAAGTGGACTTACTTAAAACCAGCTATGAGCCGGTAATGTGTAAAAAAACGAAAAAAAATGAGCCCTCAATATTTTTAATCCCCTAGAGTGTGTGGGAGGCATGCACTTAGGCTATCATCATCATCATCATATTCCCTTCACTCCTTCGTGGCGAGTATCTATCCCATCCACCCCAACCTAGCGATAACTAACACTGGGTTGCTAGCGCTCCGTTCTTTGTCCTGTGGTTCGCGCAGTTTCTCGTTTACTTGAGCAAGCACCAACCGGCCCAAATAATCACGCTAGTGACGGTAACACACGCGACTGTTTCTACTTTAATAGATCAATAATAACAGTGTTCCTGTCACTCACCTGTTCGTTTGTGGCACTGCAGATGTAACAAACCTCCTTCACATTCCTCCGCCCCTTTCCGGGCCGTGAGTCATGTTTTCTTACATCATCATCATGGTCACCGTGTTTTAGTCCACTACAGGACAACGGCCCCTCCCAACGATCTCCAGTTTACCATATCCCGTGCAAGTCAATTCCATTTTATCCCTGCAAACTTCCGAATTTCAGCACTCCATCCAACTCTCGGTCTTCCCCGGCTGCTTTCCCCATCCCTTGGCAACCACTCTGTAGCTCTTCCTTGTCTATTCTACGAATTACGTGGTGAGTCCATTTCTTTCGCTTGACACCAACCAGGGTACACGCAAGTCCTTGTCGTTCTCTTAATCATACAGTCATCCTTCGATGACTTCATGTTTCTCTTATCATTTTGCTACGTGCGTACGTGGTCCTCAACATTATTCCCGGTAGCTTTCTTATCCCCCATGTTTCGGACCCACATGTTATAACGTGCAGTATGCAATCAATGACTGCACACTTATCGCATTATTGACGACACTTTTTCTTTAGCAACGCTTTATTCAAGAATTCAATTCACGAATTTGTTGAAAAACCGAGCGAAGTCCAACTTCCTGTGAGGATAGAGGTGGTTGTGGTATTGGACGGAGAAGAAACAGACGTAGCACGCCAGGATTGGCACGATGCCGCCCAAGACTATCATAACGCGACACCGGTACGACACGGGCGCGTGCTTGTTGAGCCGTCCAACGAAGAATACGGTGCTTGTGGAGTGGCTCGAGCGACTGCCGGGTTGGCGGCGATCTCGGAGTCGTCGTCGCGTCTCGTACACGGCAGTCTCGAGGGCCTCCCTGCTCCTGTCCCTTTGGAGCGCGGCGTGCGTGAAGCCGAGCACGAGACGACAGCCCTTTGCGTTCGGGAGAGGCCGGTAGCTGTGGGGCTGGTCGCTGGCTGCGATCACGGCGCGCCCGCACTTGGCAGGGACGACGGCCTGCACGACGGGAAAGTCTGGACGAAGGCTGTTCTGCAATACTTCCTCACGACCAACAACTATTGTGCGCAAGTTAACTTCAGCGCTCGAAAGTGATAATCAAAATGCCGAAATAGGACAGATAACGGGACAACAAAAACATACAGACAAAGCAACTGAGATTGAATGTGCAATGCGAGAATATAATTTATTTCACTCTCAAGAGAATGACGGAAAAATTTTTCTATTATAACAGCAATAACGTACACCAACCAACACGCACCCTCGTTAGCGATCATCTCTCAGAGTTAGGTAACGTCTTTCAATAGACCTTGTGACAGCTGAGAAGAAACACCGCCTTTCTGGACGGTGGACCGGGAGTACGATGGCTGACGTCATAGCCTCAGCAGTGCACTGTTAAGAGTCATGTCTATTTAGCAAAGTTCAAAGAGGATAACGGCGGCGTCCAAGACGCTTTCTGTCAAAAGCAAGCAAACACTATAGCAAACGTTAGAAGGCATTAGCCGACATTTAAGCCATGAGCAGACCGAAAGACCAACCCCACTGTATACTCATCACTCGGCCAACACCAGCCGACATTAGCTGTCTCTTTAAGTACGACCTAAGCCGGTGATATTTAGCAATGAAAGCTTTCATTACTCGCGTAAGTGTGGTAAAATAGTAAAAAGCGCGGAGCGTTTCGTGCCACATGACGTATACGTTGTTGTGACCCAAAACAACGACGAATTCTTACTCGTATTTCGGAGCTCAAGCGACTGGTGAAGACGAAGTGGCCACCTTGCGAACCCTCGCTCAGGAAGAGAGTGGCACTGCAATGAGTAAAAGTGACCAACGTTGCATGGTTAATTAGGCTTTGGCCTCTCACAATAGGCGTGCATATATGGGTGCGAATTGGGTGAGGGCATAGTTTCATCTCAGCGCCCACCCCGTTGGTCGATTACAAAGAACAGCATGTTTAACAATGGACGAAGCAATGAGGATGAAGTGATGACGTGTTTCTCACCGATGGCCTGCATTTGGTCCTTGACGTTTCGGGAGTAAACATATGGGAAGTACGGTAAACAGCTCTTAATTGGAATGTAACATGAGGGGGCCCTTCGACTGCAAATATCGTCCGAAACCTGGGTAGCCACGTGACTTTTTAAAGAGTGACGAAACATGGTGTTACCACAAGCGCATGTGGACGGGAGGGGGGAAAGCAGCCCCCCCCATGACTGTTCCCTTTATCAGAAAGCCGCACTGTGCAGAAAATTCTACTGCAGTAAAAGTTGACGATGAACAAACTGACAGGAGAGCCAGCTTGGCGGCTGTGCAGATTCGACGGTGACCTAACTCAGTGGGGAAATCTCAAGAATGTTATGCAGCAATACTAAAATAGTGGCACAGGTGCGGAAGCCACACGTAAATTAAGGTCTGAAAAACCTTTAGATCGTTAAGGCCTACACACATTACCGATGTAATATGCGTCCATAAGCTGCATATCACTGTCCTCACAGTCCAACATAGCGAGAAACGGAAGTCTTATGATCACCCGAGTAATCCATAATAATAATTGCCTGCAGTAAAAAAAGTATGTGCCAAGAAAGAAACTTACAAGATGCGCCAATCTAAAGAAAATACCCGCACACCTGTAGTTCTGCCATTTTGCAGGCGAATTCCGCTGAAGGCAAACGCCGTCCATGTGACGGTCACAGCGGACCGTTTCACTTGATTTGCGCTCGTCTCTGTCAACAGATGGCTCTGCATAAGAATAATAAAAAAAGTGTTCTTTGTGCTCAGGAAGAGATCATTATTCATAGTGGACGGCGCACAAAAAGAAAACACACAAAAGAAAGAAACAGGACAAGTCCTGTTTTCTTCTTTTGTGTGTGTGTGTTTTTTTTGTGCACTGCCCACCAGGGATACGCTTCAACTCAGCCGCCTCTCGGTCATACTTCAGAAAATATTACAATTGCTCATTACCGCTGCGCAGTTATCAATATACACTCAGTGACAAAATATAATGAAAGGTGGAAAGCTAAAAGAGCTTGTACATTATTAAAAATTTAGGGAAATTCAATTTTTATTGTCCCGTGAAGAGAAGACAGAGACCACATGCAATATCCGGAAGGAAAGCCGAGCCAGAATTTGCGGTATTCGCACGCATACGGACAAAACCTCTCACAATAAAACAAAAATATAAGAACCTAAATCAATAAGCAAAATGAAGAGGAAACACCGGAAATCACTGGTCACCAATATACAATGAAGTGAACGCTTACAATTAGGCAATGCAAGCCCAACGCCTTGGTCATGAAATGATTTTTAGCAACAAGCAGATATATCAAACAATTGATTACATGGCCTGTGTGTTGTAGCATAGTCAGACCTGTGTTTCAGTTTAATGTCCGACGTGTAAATGCACACTTCCGGCGCTGATTAAGAGACAGAGACGAGGTGGTTCTTTAACAAGGCAATCACTGAACACTCACTTCGAGAAGAAGCCCCGTGACAATCTAGTCGAGTCGTGTGGAAACTAAGAGGAGACCGTAACGCGAAGTAGGCCTCTGCGTAGCGGCGAATTTTGCTCGAAGACGCCAGGACAAGGTTGGCGACATCTAGAGTGCTGGGCGAAATGTCCAATGCCTGCAAGAAGATATAAAATAGATTAGGGTAGACCAAACTAAAGTGCACAAAGAGCTGCAGGGAGAAATTTTCAGGGAGGGGGTGAGGAGGGGGGCTTTGTGACTCGACCATCGTTTACAGAAAATCGCATAATTCAGACATGCTATCTGGTCCCAGCCATCATATGTATCGTTCAATGTTATCAAGCTCGGCTTAACCACAATAGGTGTTCAGAGCCCGTATCGATCCAATTAAGAAACGGGGATATTGAGACGCGACCACATCGTGTACGAAGTTGCGAATGACGCAAATTGCTGCTTTTATGCAATATAAGTACTAAAATTACGTGATTATCAATTAAAAAGGTGGAAGTGCATGAATGTAACAACCACTTGTGGCTATCATAACGTGATGAAGACACCATAAGACGTCATCATGACGCCCCATTCGTCAAACTTTGTGATATCATTAAGACGTTATGACGATTCAGTTAATAAATGTTACTGTGCTCATTTTTCATTGTGTTTAAACCACATAGCACATAGTACAGGGTAAGCAGAACATTGCACTAAACATTTACGCCTGTCATTAAAGGGGCCCTGAAACACCTATTCAAGTAACCACGGAATGAATTCACTAAAAGAGCTTCTTGCCTCACGAACTCAACGCCGCAAAAATTTCAAAAATCCATCCAGTACTAGTGGAGTTACAAGGATTTGTCATACGCTGCAATCGCATTCTCCCTTCTCTCGTCCCGACGAAAGCGCTGGAAGCTAAGCAGTGAGGGATGGCATGGACAAAGAAAGAAAATACGGCACACGCGCCTGGTGACCTTGAGGACTTTTTTTTTTATCTTTGGATACACGACTTGCTCAGTGTGATCACGCCCATGGACAAGTCACGGCTCTCCTCAGCGGTCCCTCTAACGACCAAGTGCGCCATGTTCAAATCAACCAATGGGTGATTTGAAGGCCTTTAACGAGTGATTTTCCAGCTTCTTCTGACATTTGTCGAATGAAGATAAAGCAATTTTTAGCTGACCTTGATAATTTATTGAGGCTTCCAGGCCACGTTCTGCACTATATTATTTGGCTCGCGTGTTCTCGGGAGCATCTACTACCAATCGGCAGCGTTTTCTGACCATGCCCAAAGAAGTGTTGCAGAGCAACTTTAAGGTAACAATGAAAGCCAATTGTTAGGCTTACCTCAGTGAGCCATTCCGCATCAGCACTCCAAACTTGGACGCCTCGAGAAAAAGACAACGCTTTCTTTCGCAGGTGACTGCTTTGCAACGCTGTCACCTGCGAGTTTTTTGTTTTTTTAGCACGAGATTATTTATTTAGAAAATGGTTTTCATCCTGCCATTTAACAATTCACGCCACTGTACACTCTTTATTAAATAAATTAAGGCATGCAAACACGCACAAAAGAAATAATTGATTAAAAATATTCAAAGAAAGAGGTCAGCGCCCGTCTTTGTGTTTTCTTTTCTTCGTCCCATTTTTGCGCCATTATTTTCTTATTTGAGATGTGTACCAATCCCGCCGCCCGGGCTTTCGCAATAAATATCTCGTTTACTTTTCTAATGTTGGTATTTGCACGCCCTATAATGTTTTTGAACATTCATGTGTTTTAGACTGGGGTCTACCAGGACTTCGCTGACATATTTACATGACGAGTACATCATTAAAATAAAGATGACAAAGAAATCCGAAGAAAAGCAAAAGTTTCATTAATATACGTGACCTGATACTTGAGAGTTGAACCGATGGCCTCTCGATCCACGGCGATAGGTGCCGAATGCTGCACCAAATCACTCTTGCATGAGGCTTCACAAGTGCACCTCGTCTCTCACACTTTCTCTCTTTCACAGCGAAAGTTCGTTGGCGACGATTGGGGGGGGGGGGGAGGGGCGATGTCGCTGTCACGGATGGGTAAAGTACTGCGTCATGACTCATGACACTAACGAGCATCAGCAGGAGGTGCATTGGTAGTGCCAGCTTTCGGTTCAGCGAGGAAATAATATCTAGTGTCCCAAAACTGCAATATCATTACGGGGGAGGCCATAGTGAAGGACTCCGGAAATTTTGGCCACCTGGTGTTCTTTGACATGCACCGACATTGAAGAGTCCACGCGCCTCCAGCCTTTCGCCAGCACCAAAATGCAGGTGCAGCGGCCGGGATGGAAGCAACGACATTCGGGTCTATTCGGTCAGCATCCGAGCGCCACCATCACGCAGACGCGGTCCACAGAGAACACACCAACGGGGAGCGCCGCCTTCTCCCATTCATGGCTGAGCCACGAACTCTGACTCTAAAGCGCAGTATGGTATACGCATGAGCAAAGGCGTAGAGCACACACATTGCCGTTTTTCTCTTCAAATGACGGCGCTTTGAATGACTTTATATTGAGTACCAGTGATACGTGTTTGTGATGCTATCTCTGCGCGGGATTCAGACTATGCTGCGTCAGAATGTTTGTTAACTACTTCCTGAAGTAGTACCATATTTAGGCGATTGTAGGTCAACCAATTTAGTCTTGCTTTGAAATCAGAAGTTGGGTTCGTCGACTATTGAGTACCAGTGCTACGTGCTTGTGATGCCATCTCTGCGCGGGATTCAGCATATGCTGAGTCAGGATTTTTGTTAACTACTTCCTCAAGTAAAACTGTATTTACGCGATTGTAGGTCAACCAATTTTGTCTTGCTTTGGAATCAGAAGTTGGGGTGGTCGACCTAGAATCGAGAACGAGTTTCGGTTGTGAAGCCTTTCTGAAAATGATGTCCCCGTGTTTTCGCAAAGCTAGCCTTTCTGCATAGCTTTTGAATACTGCCGCAAAGCCACCTTTGCACATCAGTGGCTTTACGTTGTGTTTTCTTTATTATTTTTTTAACAAAACGTGCTCGTGGCCCTCTATTTTTTTATGCAGAGCCATTTTCGGGGTCGATCTACATTCGAGTCGGCTTCCAATCGTGTAAATATGGTATGTGTAGTTTTACGTCCCAAAACTACGATATGATTATGAGGGACGCCCTAGTGGAGGGCTCCTGAAGTTTTGACCATTTGGTGTTCTTTAACGTGCACTGACTTCGCAGAGACAACGGGCTTTAACCATTTCACCTCCATCGAAGCTACTTCCACTACCGCAAAGGTTAAGTTACAATTATGCAGTCTGCAGTGTATTTGAAAGCTGTACAATTTTTAATTTTCTTAAATCAGTGTATTTTGTCATTTGTTGCCTTCTGTTGCCGCCACTGCCACTGCCTTATGTATATAAAGGGTTGAGAACTTAGTCTATTCTTACCCCTTTTATCAACTATGTATCGGTGAAAATAAAAAAAAATGGCAGCATATCCACGGAGTGAATGATGGAGAGTGGGGCGAAGCATTCGTCCGTCCATGCGTCCGTCTGTGTGACCGTCCATGCGTCTGTTTGTGCGCCCGTCCCTGCGTTCTTTCATGCATCCGCGCCTGCGTCCGTTCATGCGTCCATCCATGCATCTGTTTGTGTGTCCGTTCGTTCATCTATTCAACACTCCAAGTCCCACCATCTCGCATCTTTTTGTCATATATTCACCATATAGAAGCACCGCCATCCAGCGGACATTCCAAGGACTAAACGAGAGGTGGCACACGCACACTTTCTTACGGCCTGCGCTTTGGGTCCACTTCCCACCTTTAACCACCTCGAGTTCATGGTATATTCTAGTTCACTGTATTCATGGCACTGCGACCAAACGCTCGCTAAACCTTTCGAAAACCAAGGAGGTTACGCCCAGCGAGTATAACGTAGCAACCTTTCCCTGTCAGATAGGGCTCAATTTACATGCCAATGGCTGCTAATGAGAAATGAGAGACAGGAGAATTCGGCTTTTACTTTCTTACGGCTTGCGTTTCGTATCTACTTCTCATTTTTAACCACCTTGAGTTCATTCATGGTATATAGAAGTTCATTGTATTCATGGCACTGCGGCTCAACGCTCGCTAAACCTTTCTAAAGCTAAGGAGGTTACACCCAGCGAGTATAATGTAGCATCCCTTTCTTGTCCGATAGTGCTCAATGTACATGCCAATGGTTGCTAATGGGGATCGCAGCGTGCGCGTTGACTAAAAGCCGAATGCTCATGTCTCTCATTCCCCATTAGCAGCCATTGGCAAGTACATTGAGCACTATTTTTTATTGTTAAACAACGCACAGAAGAAATCTCTCACTGGCACCACCTTGGAGGTCAAGTGTTATACCTATTTTGGGTATGTGCCACTGGTGGTACATACGAGGGACGCCCAAGCCACGCCATAAGGAGCTTCGCCCCTAAAATTATTATTATTATTATTATTATTATTATTATTGATGTTGTTGCTGTTGTTGTTGACATTAGTCATAGGGATGGAGATGAGCCACTCAAACAGCGTCAACGTGGGTGAATCTACGTCAACAGGAGCTATAGGTGTTGAAATCCAATGAACACTCTGCAAACTCGCTTACATCGATGCCCAATAAACACAATATACTCCTGTGAAGGCACGTCTACTTTTCTACTACACAGATTCATATAACGGAGGGATCAACTTTTTTTCCCGATTTTTACTATGAATCCTTATCTAACAGGTCACCTTTCCGTCGTTTTATTTTTGTAAGCAGCATGGCAGTTAAAGGGACCAACAATCAAACTTTAGGGTACCTGCTTTCTTTAGCGTACCGAAAAGCTTGCAGGTCGGAGTGGGTAATTAGGAACGAGTAACGCGGAAAACGCCATAAGGCATTTATAATCGAAACCTTCGGACCTGAGGCAACCGTGCATCAAGTCACATGCACTTGACGCGGGAGAGCGGTTCATGTTTTGCGCGCGGCGATTTGCTGCGCATGCGTGCACCTGTTTATTGGTGTTAGGCGCATTCTTGAAAGCGGTGACATGGTGACGAAAAAAAATTCTGCTCTAGTACGGCGCTAATTATGCTATCGATGTAGCACTAATGTAGTTCTTGTGCAGGTCTTGGTCGGTTAGTCCTAGATCTCGCGCTTAATACAGCTCCGAATGCGCGTAGCCAGGGAGAGAGAGAGGGGGGGTGCAAAGCCCCACCGATTTTTTTCAATTTTGCGTGCGTGTATAAACAAGCGCACTTACGAACGAACGCACTAACATACGCAAAGTATGACTGCACCCCTCCCCCCCCTCAATAAAAATTTTGGCAGCTCCACTACCACGAAAGCTGAGGATGTGAGTAGCACGAGCGACCCTAAAGATTCCCTCGCAGTCGCGCGTTTGACTAGAGCCCCTCCCTATAACTTCGGAAAAGTACAGTATTCTTTTGATTTGCGCCGCTTCCTCCTCTCTTCGTCGGAGCAAGCTCGTGGTGCGTTACAGGGGGCGCCACTTTCGCAAGCTAAATAAATAAAAGCAACGCGCCAGAGAGATTGCCAAGGCAGGCTGCATGATGTCATGAATCCTCCTTTCTTTTTTAAAAGAAAAACAGAACCTACGAAGCTCCTAGTAATCTGGCTGCAGTCTCGCGATGAGAGGAATCCTTCGGCCACCAGCCTCTTGGGTCCGTTCAGGCACCACTCGTCCCTGGTCAGCCTGATGCCGTCGTTAATGAACTCTGCGTCGCAGTGCTGCCACTGTCCCTGCGCCGTTCAAGAAGGCCAGCCGCGTGACACCAATGAGTTTGCCTCTTGACGTTGAAGTTAAACTTGAGATATGTTTATAATTGACGATCGGGGCACACCCAGAGGCACGAAGATCGAGGATTCACAGAGAGAAAACCTTCCCCAAAACAGAGCACTTCACAGAGACAACTTTACAAAAGTAGTGTATGACGTGGTGTTATATTATGATGAGAGAACAATACTGAACAGAACCCTCCCCTTCGTTTATTTATTTATTTACTGCACAGTACTGCAGGGCATGTAGCGCATAGACAGGATAACCGCTGGTAATTGAGGGTAACTAACTGCATTCCCAGAGAAGGCAAGCGGGTTAGGGGAAGACAGAAGGATAGGTGGGCAGATGAGATTAAGAAGTTTGCGGGTATAAATTGGCAGCAGCAAGCACAGGACCGAGCTGACTGGCGGAACATGGGAGATGCCTTTGTCCAGCAGTGGACGTAGTCAAGCTGATGATGATGATGATGACTGCAGGTCGCAACAAGTCCAAGCAGGAGAGACAAGTCAAACAGAGCAAATTAAATTTTTTTTAAACTGATAAGGCCATTATCGTACGAACAGGGTTTCACGGCTAAACATATATAATATGGACTAGGTAAGGGGCACATAAAAATGATAATTAAAACGGCAAGCTTTCCAGTGCCACTCAAAAATTAGCCTCCTCAAAAATGGATTTAGACCTCGAGACCGGCTTTTAAGCGCCTGACGGACATTGCCAGTTTAATCGAATACTTTGGAGCAAAACCTCGGGTACTTCAGTACATACCACGAGTGCTGTGCATGCAGGACGCTTCTTTCTTAGGGTGTTAGAGATACAGCTTGCTTGTGCTGACCGATACCTGCAGAATCAATATGCGCACATTCGAGAGCGTTCGGGCTATGACTATTATACAGTTTGCCTGGGGCCACCGCGATGTTCGTCAACAGCTGAGACCATCGCGATAGCAAACCTACCATCTAGACAAGACGCACACTGTAATACCTTGCACGCACGCCTGCCCATCTTTTAGCCTGACTGGGTACGACGACTCTCACATGAGGGTATTAAGACCCCTGATGAGAGTTGACGCGTCTCTTTAAAAGGAGTAATGCAGGTGGCAAGCCAGAACTCTAAAAAAAAAAAAGCCAGGCTCTTTTTTACTTGTTTGTTTTTACAGTGCTGCAGGAGAACAACCCCATGGATGCCTAGTTTTGTCAATCATGTCCTACCTTGCGTACCAACAGAATATATATATATATATATATATATATATATATATATATATATATATATATATATATATATATATATATATATATATATATATATATATAGCTCCAGCGAGAGTTGCAACTCTCTCATGATGCATGACTCATCCACAGGTTCCATTCATAATTCCGAGAATAGAGTCAAAGTAACAGCTCTCGCCTCCAGCGCTCAAGCAGCGTTCCCTGCTCTTGTAGTTTGAGGACATAAGCGAGCGTAGGCCTCTAAATACTGATGCCTCAACCACTGTGAATGGGTCTGCAGGATCGATGATCTTCGCAGGAGGAACCACCACCGTAAAATATACCGAGATACTGGCGTGTGAGCATGGCTGTATTAACAGCTGGCGCTTTATGTCATCATATATAAGAATTTTTTAGTTGTTAGAAGTTTTTTTGAAGTTATTTAAACGTATTGGTTTAAAGTTATTTGCAGTCATGTGAAAAATTATTGTCTACATTTGCGATGTTTAATGCCGAAAACGTTGCTTTGACTGCCTATTTATGGCACCGAACGCACATTTTAGTGGCTGCAAATGAGGACTCTATTCGTGGCCACTGATCAATCAATCAATAAATTGGTGAATGAATGAACTAGTCAATCAGTCAATAAACCAATTAATCAATCAATCATTTCTACTGTTGTCGAAATACCTTCGGACAGTTTTTAGTGCCCATAAATGAGGACTCTATTTGTGGCCGCTGCTCAATCAATCAATCAATCAATCAATTTTCTCTGGCAAGCCAAGTCCCCACAGCAGATGAAGATGACGACCACTCATGATGATGAACATGTGTAACGATAGTAGATAGGCTTAATGAATGCCTACAATATATATATATATATATATATATATATATATATATATATATTATATATATATATATATATATATATATATATATATATATATATATATATATATATATATATATATATATCATCATCAGCCTGACTACGTCACTAGAACAGGCCTGACTACGTCCCTGCAAGTAAACCCGGTCCTGTGCTTGCTGCTGCCAATTTATACCCGCAAACTTCCTTAATCTCATCTGCCCACCTAACCTTCTGTCTCCCCCTAACCCGCTTCCCTTCTCTGGGAATCCAGTCAGTTACCCTTAATGACCAGCGGTTATCCTGTCTACGCGCTACATGCCCTGCCCATGTCCATTTCTTCTTCTTGATTTCAGCTACGATATCCTTAACCCCCGTTTGTTCCCTAATCCACTCTGCTCTCTTCTTGTCTCTTAAGGTTACACCTACCATTTTTCTTTCCATTGCTTGCTGCGTCGCCCTCAATTTAAGCTGAACCCTCTTTGTAAGTCTCCAGGTTTCTGCTCCGTAGCTAAGTACCGGCAAGATACAGCTGTTATATACCTTCCTCTTGAGGGATAGTGGCAAACTACCTGTCATAATTTGAGAGTGCTTGCCGAATGTGCTCCACCCCATTCTTATTCTTCTAGTTACTTCCATCTCGTGGTTCGGCTCTGCGGTTATTACCTGCCCTAAGTAGACATAGTCTTTTACAACTTCAAGTGCACTATTACCTATCTCGAAGCGCTGCTCCTTGCCGAGGTTGTTGTACATTACTTTCGTTTTCTGCAGATTAATTTTAAGACTCACCTTTCGGCTCTCCTTGTCTAACTCCGTAATCATGAGTTGCAATTCGTCCCCCGACTTACTCAGCAATGCAATGTCATCGGCGAAGCGCAGGTTACTAAGGTATTCTCCATTGACTCTTATCCCTAACTGTTCCCATTCTAGGCTTCTGAAAACTTCCTGTAAGCACGCGGTAAATAGCATTGGGGAAATTGTGTCCCCCTGCCTTACACCCTTCTTGATTGGTATTCTGTTGCTTTCTTTATGAAGCACTATGGTAGCAGTTGATCCCCTGTAGATTTCTTCCAGAATGTTTATATATACTTCATCTACGCCCTGATTCCGCAGTGTTTGCATGACGGCTGATATATTTCTACTGAATCAAACGCCTTCTCGTAATCTATGAAGGCTATGTATAGGGGTTGGTTATACTCTGAGCATTTCTCTATTACCTAATTGATAGTATGAATGTGGTCAATTGTTGAGCCTCCAACTTCCACTGCACACTCCGTAATGATACTCGTCAGATTATCATTCATTGTATCTACGCTAAGGTTGGTTTCCTCACTAAGAGCCGAGTACCTGTTCTGCAGCGACACTCTGAATTCCTGTACTTTCCCTCTAAGTGCTAGCTGATTGATTGGCTTCTTGCGTATCAGTTTCTGTCGTTCCTTCTTCAAGTCTAGGCGAATTCGAGACCGTACCATTCTATGGTCACTGCATCGTACCTTGCCAATCATTTCCACATCCTGCACGATTCCAGGGTGTGCACTCATTATAAAGTCTATTTCGTTCTTATTTTCGCCATTAGGGCTCCTCCATGTCCACTTGCGGTTTCCTCGTTTTCGGTAGAAGGTATTCAAAATCCGTAAATTATTGCGTTCTGCGAATTCTAGCTAGTAGCTCTCCTCTGGCGTTTCTAGTACCGATGCCATAATCTCCTACTGCCCGGTCTCCAGCCTGCTTCTTCCCTACCTTTGCATTAAAGTCGCCCATTACTATAGTATACTGTGTTTTTACCTTACGCATTGCCGATTCCACGTCTTCATAGAAGCTTTCAACTGAAGCGTCATCATGGCTGGATGTAGGCGCGTAAGCCTGTACTGCCTTCATCTTGTATCTTTTATTCAGATTAACTACAATACCTGCCACCCTTTCGTTAATGCTATAGTATTCCTCTATGTTGCCAGCTATGTTTCTGTGAATTAGGAACCCCACTCCCGGTTCTCTTCTGTCTGCCAAGCCCCTGTAGCAAAGGACGTGCCCATTCTGTAGCACCGTATAGGCTTATACGGTGCAATCAATTTTACTGTTGTCTAAATACCTTCGGACAGACCGTGGCGGTGCAGTTGAAGAGAGGCGGCGGCAGGAGCTCCGTGACTTCGTGGTGGCAGCCCGAGTTGACGGCGTCATCGAGTCGCAGGCGGTCGTCGGCGCAGAACTTGTCCCGCCGTCCGCGGTGCGCACACGGAGGCGACTCGGCGACGCCTTCGAGTCGACGCGACGACGCGTGGTCTTCGAGGTCGACCAACGCGACACGCCGAGTTGGCGAACGCCGAACAGCGCACATCGCCGGCAAAATGAGAAGCCAGACCGCCAGACCGTGCAGCAAGATTCGAGCCATGCGAGTCGATGTTGCTTGCTTGTCAGCATTGACGCCTACCCACTACGGGGGATTGGCCAAGAAGCCGGAGGCTTATCGGAGTGTGAACATTCTGACAGGACAAGGGGAAAGTTCATATCTTTCAATATAGAATATAACGTAGTTTGAAATAGAATATTGGGTTCAATTCTCTCACCCTCTGTTCCGTTTTCGCGCTGTCTTGGTCCCACTATAAAATGTACAGGGGGGGGTGGGGGCAAACCTCCTAAAGTTTCCAGGCCACGCTGACATAGGAATACATGGGATAGTGGACTGGCAACTTTTGACCAGTCCATTACTAACTGGCATACAAGAATACCCTTCTATAATATATAAATATAACATCATCACCAATACTACGCTGAATAAAACAAACCACAGAGCGCATGAAAATTCTAAAAAGTGTCCTTTATTCGGCACTGATTGTGAAATCTACAGGTACACAATTATTATTTTTTTTTTCAGTACAGCCGCATGCCGGTACAAACACGGCGGCAGCGCCATCTACAAAAGAGAAGAAACAGCACCCTGACGATAGCATCTGCATAGAAACTCCAATCACCGGGGCGAGAAGACAAAGGAATCGCGCTGCCCCATGAGTGCGGCACGATTACAGGTTATACACAACGCCTGCCAAGCTACTGGTAACATTATTACTACTATACGTCTCCACGAGGTACGCTGTACAAGAGTACCGTGAACATTGTTTAGTACTTGATCCTAGAGCGCGAAACACAAAACACACCCTGCGGTCCCAAACGAATGGTGTGTGGAGCCGCATGTCGTGCGTACTCCCATGCTAATCAGAATGCTTCCGAGCGCGCGTACTCATGTACTAACCAAAATGCGGCAAATGTACAGAGCGTGGCCGAATCTAGGATGCTGGAACATGTATTGCCAGCGCAACGCAGATATTTAGCCACGCTGTCAAACGACGATGCGCCGCGATTCAGTAGATTTAAGTGAACCTTCATGCGGTGTTTTGCGAACGTGTTTTTTTGCGCTGGATAAGGTAACCTTTTCTATGACCATAGGCGGGCGCATGACGGGGTCACAGATGACCCCCTTTCCCCTGCCCAATCCACCCACCACAATTATTTAAAAGGCGGGCACCAATTTTTGCGCCAAGGGGGTGCTATTCCAAATTATCTATTAGGGGGCGCCAAACAATATATCCGCCAGACCTTTCACGTCGTTTTGAAAGCATACGTTTTGACAATAACGGCAAACAAGGGCCCTTGATGTTGATTTCAAATAACTGTTCACCCTGTATATGACATTTGACCCGTAATGTAGAGTATAAATGCCAGCTGAGCTTTCTGAGAAGCACGTTATCGTTTCACTTTTATTTTTCTCTCATTGTGTAACTCTTTTTCTTTTAGAATAAACAAACGGGGAGAGGGGGGTCAAATGTGGTAAAATTTGGCCCCCCTTTAATGAAAAATCGTACGCACGCCTATGGTACATGGCTGTCATTTTAGTGCTTCACGTGACATTATGTGGTATAATATCACGGCCTCCGAGACCTATAGCCTGCTCTGACCCATCTCGGACGACATAAAAAGCCCCGCCAGACGCCTTCGGGCATTCGCGATGTTAAAGGTTGTGCTTGATTCAGGTCATAGACCGCTATAACAGCCCGAAATATATGCCTTTCAGAGGCATCTGAACTGCAGCACACGTTTATGCGACAACGCTTCTGGAACATGGAAGAAAAAAAAACCTACGAATTAGTGAAATGTGTCTTATTGATGAAACCGGCCACCCACGCTCATGTTCACGACACCACATACATGCGGATCTATTTTTTACCGGCGGAATTGTATGTTCTTTTCTAGCTTTACCCATACGAATAGGAAGAGTGGCGATTTGGGCTAACCGGAACGATTCCCTCGTATAGTGGTACTGAGCGCAGTCGCTAGACAAGAGATGACAAGATTGCCTGCATGGACAACGTGAAGTAAACGCAAGTGTCAAAGTGTTATCGCATTGTTTAACTGGACAACAAAACATCTACGCTAGAGTTTCTCACCATTTCCCACTCGACCTATTCCAGCGCTGTAACGTTGATGGTTTGAAACTAGAACTTGCATTTGCCATTATTTTATGCGTGCTCGAATGTTGACTTGTACTAGAACACGCGTCATCTTCACCGTCAGCATAGAAGTGCTCGAATGTACGGCAACTGACTACAGGAACTGAGTTCCCGAAGTTGTGATGTCAGTTTCACTGCTGAATGCTTAGAAAAGAGGGGAATCGTGCGGTGATTGCTACAGCTTCGCTGCGTACATTTGTACCTCATAGTTACCTTGAACAGAGTAGAAAAAGATTTCTTTTCATTAATAAGATGTAGTACTCACTTATTTGAGCCTGCGAATATTAATCAGCATTCGCGTTTGTACTGAGCTACTCGGTCTTATTGGATTCGGCAAGACACATTGTCCCTCTAATTACCTTCCAATAAGTCGTCCTCCCGTTCTGAGCAATTAGTTCTTGTTCTCTACACTTGGAACTGTACCTGTCAGCCATGTTAAGCCAAGTACATCCCAAGTACATCCCAAGCCAAGTAAACAAGTACATCTACACGTAGCACGGCACATCGGCTTCACTTTGATGTTTAGTTTTCAAGTTACTTTCTCGCGCGCCAGACTGTCATCCATTTACAGCTAGTGCGCATACACGAACATGTGCCATAAGATTATCTTAGCACATTTTGAAGCTTTCCATCGTTATAGGTATCTCCCGCCACCTGCTATAAGCACGCGTCGCTGAGGTTTATGTAGGAGTGGTATCACCTGAATATTAACGTTAACCTGAAGTGTTGTAGTAATATTTCATATGCCACATATCTGCAGTGAGAAATGGAAACGTACGGTGAATCCACACGAACAACGGAAAACTGGAGTGGTTTTCAAATGTTGAAGTACGAGTATCGGTGAGATTTAATTAACCTCCATTGGTCAGCACGTAAAGCAGCACGTCGAGCAGAGCATATATGTCGGTATAATACTGTTTTTTTTTTCTTCTGAGCAATAACGCGTGCATTATGAAGCTGGGACAACGCACTGCCGAAAACGAGGTCCGCTATGTTTTCAGGAACCGTTGAGTTTGATATTGCTCAAGAGAAACGTTATGTGGCAGTTTTACGTAGTTAATAGTTGGCGTTTCCGGGTCAGAGCAAGCCCGTTACAGATGTAGTGCCCATTCATCCAGCTGCGTCGACTTACGCTTGAGCAATATTTGCGGAAGATACTTTAACTACACACTATCGGCCTAATTTAAAAATAAAAAAGGCAATTAAGCTAGATAACCCTATGCTCCTCAAATTTCCGGTACATCAATCATTTGCGGCTGACGCTGTTTTGAAGTTTTCGTACAACCCGCCGTGATGTCATAATTTAGGCAGCTCCTGTTAGAGAGTAAGTAATGCTTCAACCTACGAAAGGGCAATTGCATACCCAGAGGTTTTCTTACGGATTCCGTTGTGGTTCATCGATTTCAATCGCGCAGGTTGGATCCATCAGTGCAAACCCAACCATCTTTTGTATACCCACAGAACATCACAACGGATATCGCATTCGGCCGCACATGCCTCGATTAAAACAGGCAATATCGCTCGCTTAACACATCCCATACTTGTTTTCCACGACTGCTGCACTTTTAAGTGAGTTGGCACATGTGAGAGCACGTCTTCCAGAGTACACAAAAAAAATTCACTTCATTTGGGAGCATATAGACGTAAGAAAAGTTGTGCGAGACATTTAAAGATAAATTTGGCAGATAATAAACTTCCTTTCATGCTACGGTAACTTGCTAATTCCAAGAGCAGAACTATACCAAAACTGGTGTTCTGCCTCCTTTACACGTGTACTAGAGATGTTACTCTGCAGTAGGGTAGCATTCGCGTATTTGAAGTAACCGCCATCTTTTGTAAGATATGGTGTTAACAGACTTCGACGTGGCCTTTGAGTCTATCATGTGCGAAAGCGCGGGCTTCACCGTCCATCTCGATCGCAGGCTGCAGCGTCTCACGACTGGGCTGAATATTGCTTCAGGCAAACGCGGTCCTTTGACTTGCTCCGCATGTATGACCTGCGTGTCAAAATAAAATAGCCATCAGAGACCCGCTGAACATACATTAAAATTGATATCATTAGTTTCTGTGGTTGCTGAAGAGGACAGATAGGACACAGTCCGCGACTGTGTCGTGCAGTGGCTTTCTCTTAGCAGCATGCTAGACGTCTAACGACGGAAGAGTACGAGGGAAATACAATCCCCACACACACACACACACACACACACACACACACACACACACACACATTTTATGTGCACGGCTTATGTGCTGGTACATTTCCGTACAGTTTCTTCTAGATTTGCATGCGTGCACGTGAGATTCATTTTTTTTTTCCCCACGACAAACCGACTGACCATTTTTACATTGAAAATTCAACGCAAAGGATCGAAACGTAGCCATAATTATTTTTGTTTGTGGGGTTGTAGAAGAGAAGGGTTATATAGGTTCGCGTGTGTTAATTCGTATGTTGACGTGCCCATAAGCACATGCATAACTGAAAATTTTCGTGGGGTGTAGGAGAGTGAAGTAGGTTTGAACCCCTCCCCTTCCTGGCTACGCCAATGAAACGAACCTTCCCGAGAAGCTCTTAAAATATTTTTAAAAATGTCTTCTTCAACACTATAAGCTATACCATGCACCCACTTTCTTAGGAGGTCTGCATTCTATTTTTGTCTCGGTTCATCATCATCATCATCATCATCATCAGCCTGACTACGTCCACTGCAGGACAAAGGCCTCTCCCATGTTCCGTCAGTTAAGCCGGTCCTGTGCTTGCTGCTGCCAATTTATACCCGCAAACTTCTTAATCTCATGTGCCCACCTAACCTTCTGTCTCCCCCTAACCCACTTGCCTTCTCTGGGAATCCAGTTAGTTACCATTAATGACCAGCAGTTATCCTGTCTACGCGCTACAGGCCCTCAGTTAAGCAATAATAAATAAACTATAAATTCAGCTTCAGGCAGGAGCAGAATATATTCTGCAACGTAGATCACAAGAACGTATACACTCACACAAAGCATTCTCTGGGTTTGAATAGTCATTCATTGATTGGTTGATCGCGGGTCATGTCATTAAGCAGCCCGCTTGACACCAGCTATTTCGTTGCTGAAACATATATTTGTAAGCTCAATATACACTTGACGTTCCGCACGAAAGCCAAAATACATTTCCGTCAAATGTGTCGCGATTAGCACTCTACATTCTGTAATAATTTCATTTAAGAACCCTTTTCTGATTTCACCTGTGGTGCATAAGCGTGGCCTAGTTAAGACTCTTCACATCCTCATTAACTCTATTGTGAGTACGGATTTGTTAGTACCGCCACCACTATAATGAGTGCTTTGTTTATATTGTATAAGCACACACTACTCGTAATGCGCTCGAGACGTTATTTTCTTTTGTAAAAAGTTGATTGTAAGTACGCGTATGCTGTATTGCCGCTCCTCTATAGTGACAGCTGTGTTTATATTTTTGTGCGCTACACTAACGATTTTGCACTTGCCTGGAACCCGTATAGAACTATATGTACTACTGCATATGTGCTAATAATGCTTGCTCGTGTGTTTCCTCTGCTTTAGTGCCAGAGCAGGCGCCAGAATTTTTTCACTGGTGGGAGGGGGGGGGGGGGGGTAATATAAGTGAGCTCCTCCACCGGGGCTGAGAACACATGCGCTGTGTTTTAACCATGCTTGATCTTTTCTGGGGGGGGGGGGGATTCGAGGGGGAGGGGGTCCATCCAGCCCACCCAGAACCTCACAGGCGCCACCCCTGCTTACTGCCAGGGTGGCACGACCTCATCAAGCAATTAATCAGCCATTAGTCGTGTCACCCAAGGCATTCGCAACAATTTCATCCCGAATAAAGCAAATATAAAGCAAGCCAACTGCGAAGTGTGTCCGGAGATACAATCCGCGGTAGCAGTGACGCACCGTGGTTTCGATTACGGAGCTCTGAACTGCACCTGTAGTCTTGTTACACGTGGCCAGACACCGCTGTAGAGAACGTGTTGTGCTTGCGCCTTGAACCGTGTTGCTCTGGTGGGGCCTGGGAATACGTCAAAGAAAAAAAAAAAGAGTGATGCAAGTTTTTTTTGTAGTTTGTCGTTACTTTAATTGTTAGCACTATCTTGGCGTCACCAGGCGGGAGAAGTAAGGTCAGGTTGGCGGAAGCACCGCAGGACTATCAACGAAGTTCTTACCAGCCAACCGCATGGCAATGTATAGACTGATTGCACTGACGGCACAGAAACCACTCCGGAGTGCCAACTATGGAGGAACGCGATGTTTTTGATGTCACGTTAATGTTATCGTAGTGCATCAGGCAGGTTATTTGGGGGGGGGGGGGGGGCAAAATCTTTTGAGCGGCGTCTTTCTTACGCTGAAGCATGCAGGTTAAACGGGATATGATAGTGCCGCCATGACGTCATCAAGGCCGCCATGTGGGAGTAGCAGTACGTTAAAGGGACGCTTAAGAGCAAAATATTTTTTATTCTATTAACCGACAGTAAAGATACAGCACGTTGTCCTCTGAGGGGGCCATACATAAGGTTTGAGGAAATTTCGTTAAGCCAACGGCGCCAAAATACGCCAGTTATGCTTTAAAATCCGTGACGTCACGCGAGACTTCGGCGCGAAGTTTAAAAATGAAACTTTTAAACTTCATTTTCTCCTTTTTCTTTTCACAAGCGCCTTATTTTGAAAGTAGCAAACGTTATAGTTCTCAGAGTAGAAGTTATCACTCTACATCGATCCATTATTTCTCTTTAGAGTCCTCCAAGTACCCTTTTACGTACATTGGCCGCTTGCAAACCTAATACTGCCAGTCGACTCATCCGCATACGGAGACTTGGCATGTACTACGTCCTCGCACTAATTAGGAGTTTGGATACACTGAATTACCGTTTACCAAGCGTGATGAATAGATGGAAATTAATTATTGGTAATCTACGTATATATTGTCTAAAACTGATATGTTGAATTAGATGTGCTGATTGCGTTTTTCATGGATGCTGGGTGATTGCTGTTATGGTTACTTTGTTTCATACATTGCTTTGTTATGAATAGTCTTGTATGTATTTGAGAGTTGCTTTTTTATTATTTGCTGTCATGGGCCACATGCGCTTTTTTTTTGGTATGGTAGCTTTTCGCTGTCTGTTATATCATCGTAATTTCGTAACTATGATTTTTTTGTGCTGGATGAAGGGGCCAGTCCAGCTGTCACATGCAGCTTTCTGTTCCTTCACACGTAACCACACATGCAATGTGCTTTATTACTTGGTTAAATAAATAAAATAGAATAAAATAAAACATTCGTCCACGACACCACGTCCAAGTTAAAAATGCCCCATCAGGAACGTTTGACTGAATTTAAGTAAGCCTGTAGCACAAATTCCTTGTCTTCTTTATTTCTTGCTTTCTCTCTATCTCTCATTTGTTGCTATTACGTGGGTTGCGACGTTGGCAACACATTTCCCTCATACCATTACCACGGCCGCTGGATAAAAAACAGGATGATTTTTTTTTATCCAGCGGCCGTGCCATTACGGTTTTCCGAATGGCAATTGTGCATATGCTCGAGGAATAATGCGGGAACAATTATCGGTAACTTCGATCATTTTTGTGGGCTGTGTGTGAAGCAAATGAGAGACAAATACATTCTGAAACACTGGAAACAAATCCACATTAACCGCCTTCCTATCTGGGCACTTGAAAAACCAGATACCCTAAACATAAAAGCTCCCATGTATTCCCGTACACATGTGATTGGTTGACTTCATAAAGCTTGGAGATGTGTGCCAGGTTTAGAGCACGAAATCGCGCCTGACAAACTCCCGAATGAGTTCCTAAAGGGCATAGAGACTTTGAAAGCACGTGACTTACACCTATGTGTTCTGATCACGAAGTCGTAGCAGTAACACAGTTTCTTTTCCCTTTTCATGAAAGTGTGGATAATCGTGCGCGCAAAGGAATCGCAAAGCTGCATCAATATCATGTAAAATCAAGCTCCTTACGTTCTACCTCCTATGTGCATTTCACTGCGCACAATTAATTCTTCTAACGTTGCTCGTCGAAGTGCACGTGCTGTCACTAGCTCTTCATCATTTTTTCCGTCGCACAGCCAAAGATGGGAACGGCCTTGCCCACCACATCACTTGCATCACCACCTCACCCGCCTTCATCGAAGGAATGACAGGATTTATTTGTGGACAAATTTAGTAATTTCCTTTTATAGAAGCGCCCCTTATGTAACATCCTTCTGGGGTTTCTAAGGTAAATAAATCAATGAAATCTCTGAGGTACAGGTTATCGATGGGTTATGCAAACCGAAATCGATATAAAAAGGCTATGAAACTTGTCGCGAACACTTGTTCCATGCCCCATACTTGTTTTTTCGCCGCGATTCCGACGCCCAGGCACATGAGCCGGTACAGACAGCTATCGTTTTAATTCGTCATGTTCACCCTCCGATCACGATTAAAGGACACAATTTTTTAGTGGGAAGGAGGGGGGGTGACATGCCCGAAGCACGGCACACATCCTGTTTGAATGCGGCCAATGTGCTTCTAAAATTGATCGGTGGTGAATCCTATATACGCGATAGGCAGACGTACATCAGTACAACTGGCTGGTATCGTGCATCTGTATACAACGCGGATAAAACCGGTCGTTACTTACTTTTGGCACGTGTCGCCAGGAGCACTGCTCGTCATGTGGCCACAAGTTAGACGACGGCGCAGAGTCTGCAGCCTTATTGTATTCGCTACGGGTCTATCACCATTGCAAATTATTACGACTCCACAGCCTCGACACGCCGAAGCACACCAACGGTCGCTGGGGCACGAAAGTCACGCTGTCGCAGCCTCGTGATCCGGCCGGTGACACCGCGAGCTACAACAAACGGTCCATAAGACGACTCTCACGGGCTCTCTGCTTCTGAAGGAGGTTATTGACCGTACGCGTGTTATTCAACGACGACGACGACGACGTCTCTACTGTCGTCCTCGCGAGTGGACTACGAAGCGCAGCCCTTGGAGGAAGGCACGCCCTCACTTCGATTCAGCCGACCATCTTCTTCGTCGTCCTCTTCCGGCGCCTCTTTTTCCTCTTGGGATCCGTCGTCGCCGACTTCAGCATGGACGCGGAGCTGCCCGCTCGCCGACGGACCACCGCGTCGTTCACTTGGTCGACGAGTAGCTCAGAACCCAGCGCACAAGTACGAGCAAGCACAGGCCTATGGCGCACCATATCACGAACAGCACGAAGTAGTAGAAGCCGCTCTTGAAGCTCATCGAAGACGGCAAGAGTGTGCGTCGAGGAGCCAGCTGGGAAGCGATTGACGGCGGCGATGTCGTCGCCTCGTTCGGTCAAGGAAGACAACGCCTTAGCTTGCTTATAAGCACGCAGCAGAAGCAAAGCGTGCTTACGCGCGGCTCTTTGTGAAGTTTCAGGCGGCGATGCTCCTCCGTGTATTTTTTTAAAGCGGAACGTGCAATAGCCTAGGTTTCAGGCCTGGCCGCCGGCCCATCCAGGTTTCCCATGATGCAGTGCGCACACGAGCGCGCCATCGATTTCTGCGAAAACCGCCGCCGCTCTTTACCTCAGCCTTTTTTTTTATCCCAGAAGTCACGTGGTGGAGCGACACGTGATCGCATGGCTCACCTCTTTCTCGAATTTTCTCTGGGATATTCCCTTCTCTCAGTTCCTTTCGAACAAGTCGCTTGATCGCACCCCTGTTTTCACCTCGGGAAATAGAAGAATCCGCAGCACGGTCGAATGGATATTCATTTTTTTTTCCTGTTCGCGATCAAAACATTGCCTGGTCCCTAGCTTTTCGGCAACATAAGCGCTACCTATGAACGATTTTTACCTACGGTATAACATGTTGGGGCAATACTTACAATACTCACATTTCGTCTCTTCAAATCGTCCAAAATCATGCTATTCGACTAATTACATCCAGCCCACGTTTTTCTAATGCTAAATCTTTACTACATGAAAATAACATCCTTACTCTCACTGAACTTACTAAATTCAACCTTGGCATTTTTTTCTACAGACTTCTTAATAATCAACTTCCCCCTACCATTTTCCCGTCTTCTGATCTTGTTATTTATAGTAATACCCGATTTGCACTAAACAACAACTTCCTTCTACCCAGTATACGTACTAATTATGGCAAACAAACTGTTAAATTCACTTCTATCTCATTGTGGAATACTCTTCCACTTAACATAAAATCTATCAGCTCATTTCATCAATTTAAGAAACAGTATAAATTGTATTTGCTTCATGCGGACTAACCATAAGACTTACTGCTTGTTTTATTTGACGTATGCTTTTGTTTGGTCTGTTTTTTTTGTATTTCTTTTTATTTGTTTTTTTTTATCTCTTTTTATTATTTAGTTTTTTATATTGTTAAACTGTTCTATCGCTTTTTTTTTTGTACTTCACACCTTTATTTATTATGTTTTCTCTATTTTTTATGCGTTCAGTTGTACGCTTTGATTTATACTTACGCTCTACTTACGCTGATGCTTTAATGTGTTTAATAACTCATTGCATTTGTACAGGAGGTCCCGATACAGTCACTTGACTATGGGACCTCCTTCTGTATACTAAATTCCTGTCGCTTGTACCGAATTTTATTAATAAAAAATTTCTGATTTCTGATTCTGATTTCTGATTTCTGATAAACAAGTGAGCCTTTGTTGGCAACCTCGGCGGTTCTTCGATGACCTTCAGTTTGTAACTTCAGCGCACGGTGGCGCAACGGTTTGCAGTACCAAAGCTTTACCCCAACGGGCCCATTGGCTCACGGGGAAGTGCGCGCTATTGGCGTGTTCTGAAGAACGTATTGGAGGTATTCGTTCGTTCCACTTTCCCGACTGCAATTTCCTACGCTTCCTCGTCCGCTCGATCGGGAGTTCCGTGGTTGCGTTCTTGTTTGTTTGTTTGTTTTTTCCCTTTCTCTGCGAAAACCTGTCGACTGCGCCAGTGCCTCCGCAGTGCCCAGATCACACGCGCTATTTCCTCCTCTTGTCCTCCCGTTATTCTGGCAATAATTTCTCGGCCCATTTCAAGAGATTCACACGCACGGAGTACACCGCCGTCGTTGTCGTCTCGGACGTGCGAGTAAAAGGGCGGTGTGCGTGGCGTTATATCTCTGGACGTTTCTCTCTTGACACTGCAATTTCAGGTTTCCCAGCGCGGCGCGGACAGAGGAAAAGGAGGGGACATGATTGAAAGAGAGATAGAGAGGAAAGAGTTCTCTTCTTCTCTCCGGGCCGCTCTTTTCGAGACCACGATGACAGCCTCCTCCGGCAAGCGGCGAAGTGCGTCAATGCGAGGCCTGCCGTCCGCGCAGTAGAAAGGGGAAGAACCAGAGACCCGGTCAGGGCGTTCTTCGTTCCCTCTGTGGCGCCGAAAAAAGAAAAAAAAGGTCCCGCATCGCAGCTGTCCGAGCGGCAAGGGCGGTCACTTCTTGTGGTGGAGCTAGGAATCGCCGGTGCGCTACAGCCAGGCCGGACTTGTCCACAGAGGGCCGCGCAGGCTGCGTCGGAAAACCCAGCGCGCAGCCGTACGCGCGCGTGTTTGCACTTCGGGGACCTCGCGTTTTGCCCAGTGTAGCAAGGCTTTCCCGTGCAGCGCGCGAGTGTCGTGTTTTTGTGTTCCAGGTGGCGGCAGTGCCGCTAAGTTGTGCATCCTTGTTGGCATTCTTCACTGCTCCCAGCAACGTGCGCTCTCGGCGGATCGCGCAGCGTGGTAGCGGTGCGCTTGTGTGGTGTGTTAGGCGTACGTTGTGCCGCTAGTCGTGATCGTGTGGCTGTAGACAACTCGATTGTGAAAGCGACGCCTTCATCTGGTTGTCACGGAGAAAGAAAAAAGAACAAAGAATGTGACACTTTCGCTGCGACGTTCTGGTTCCTCCACATCTGTCAACAGCTGGTGACCGCGGTGCCCGGCTCTGTATCGTGGTTTGCGACATCTGTACACGTGCACTTGATTTCCGTTGTGCAAAAAGGGAAATTGTTCAGTGAGTGCTGCTTTCAGGGACGAAGACGTTTCGGCTACTCGACACACAGCTCTCCGCATCGCATCTCGCCGAAAGGTCACCTCGTGTGACGGCACCATTCTCTTCTCCCCACACTTCCGGCGACCGCGCCGCGATCAGGTGAGTGGAATCACTAATTCATAAATTACGTCTTTCTCGCCATTCGAGGAGCGACGTGCAACGAGTGCTGTTTTTCTCACCCCGGTTGTCGCACCCCTGACCTTCCGGAAGGAGACGGTGAGAAGTACGCGGCTTTGCCCTTGTGCGTGTATTATGTATACGCAGCTGCGTGTGCCATCTCGTGGAGTTCCCTTCCCTTTCGCGTTTCTTCAGCGCTGTTTGGCTCGCCCGTTTCACGGCCGACCGCGTTGTGACAATGTTGTCCTCCGCCTGGGAAGCTCGCGAGCCCCGCGGTAATAACGGCAGCGTGCCTGACCTTTGTCATCATCTTTCGGAGCGGTCTCCTCGCCGCGTTGCTGGCGAGGAGACCGGGGGACAGTTTGCGACTTCGGCGCATGCAGCGTTGGAATGCAGCTTTCGCCTGCCTCTAAGAGCAGCGTGGGCTTCCGGAGGGGCTGCTTCCCCCCTCCCCCTTAAGAATTATTTTATTCTATGCAGTAACAATATTCTACACAGGTTCGCAGTCTCAGAGTCCGCCTATCTGAGTGAAACGGCCTTCAGGATTGCAAGCCAACTATAGACTAGTCGGTCATGTCAATGGCAGTAAAGAACCCTTCGCCCTCCCTTCCGTGCATGCAACCCCCTGCATAACGTTCTGCGAGCGCCCTAGGTGCTTAGTGTTTTAGACAATACATTGAAACACGCGTAAATACTCCATAGTTTCCCACGAAAAAAAAAAAAACATTCGGTAGCTTGCTCTCAAGAATGAGCAGCGTTCATACATGGGGGAGAGAGAGAGAGAAACCCTATTGCCTCGATTAAACGTCTGGTTAGCTAGAAAATGCACGACAGGAAAATATAATTTGCGATGCCACTCTTAAAGTTTCTCCAACAACTTGCCATGCATAGATTTTAGCGGTGCCAGGCAGGGTCTACGCATTTTTATTACCAACATAAATTTCATTGCGTTCTGTGTACACTAGATAGTTAACGTAGCGCACACAGGAAAACGCTATTGAGCCAACATGGCCACAATACGAAAAACAAAAGATTGAAATTCGCGACGATACAGTTACATTCGAGCACTGAAGTTTTCGGCACGAAGTTGACAGCCGAGTGAAACTCGATCTTTGTCTTCTCTTGCGATAAGCAGCATGAGATGGCCTAGTTATCGGAATAGACATTTTAGTATAATTTATCCATCTAAATTCTCTTATTTTACCGCTTCGGTGTTCCTTTGAAGGGCACCGCACCAGCCTCTGAAAATACAGGAAAAAGATAACAAGAGCGCACTATTCTCTTCTGGCGTCTTTCGTCTTCCTGGTGCACTTCGCGAAGCAAGAACAGCGATTCACGCGATGTTTACGTAGTACGAATTCTCGGCTGATCCATACCCGAGCAATACCACATGTGATTTTTGAAGAAGCAGCGCACGGAAAGATACAAAAACATGCACACATAAAGGACGCAAACACAATTGTCTCCTGCAATGCTTTCCAGATGGTCGAAATTTCCGGAGCCCTCCACTACGGCGTCCCTCATAATCATATCACGGTTTTGGACGCAGCGGGGAAGGGGGGCTTGAAGTAGTGTCAGGAAACGCCACGCTATCCTTTTGCGGTACCCACAGATATTCGCACCGCAGCAACTGCCGGAAATTACTGCATGACCAAGAAACTGGGCCTCGCCCAAGCAGTTTCTCGAAGAGGAAGCGCCGGCAAGGTGATAACTCCGATTTCCTTTTGGGTTTAGGCGGAAATCGAGAGAATGTGTTTGTGAGACAATTTCCAGGCCGACTTAAGTGAAATGGCACGCATCATATACAGCGAGAGTTATGTACTGATTGTACACGACGTACAGTTATCATTTAGAGTAGGGCTCTCAAACTTGTCTCAGCCAAAGGCGTAGGCAGAATTTTTTTTTTTTTGGGGACGGTAGGAGGGGTACTTTCTTGATTTCGGGGAGGACACCCCCTTGATATATTCATTTTTAGCTCGTTATGACATATTAAATAAAGTTTAGGAGGGAGGCTCTGTGTGCCACGACCTGGCTATACCTATATATGCAAAAGAGGGCAGGGCGGTAGGCCGTTGAGCCGTATAAAATGTAAACTAATGTTACCATTTGAAAGACGACCTTTCTCATATGTGTGTGTGTGTGTGTGTCATTTTTGAAGAGTATTTGGTGTCGTAGCTTCAGCAACAACGTATCAATATTCATATAACGATGACTACAATCTGAGTACCCGTTGAGAAATAGTTTTGTTTCACGGTTATCTATTAGTACATGCTGACCGCAAATTGTTAGCATGCACGAAATTCACCAAAAAGTGACCGTCGTTACAGCCTGGCTTTCAGAGCGACCTAACCTGCTGCATACCGCAAGCTGTCATGTATTACGCGTATAATAATGGTATGATAGGGCTAGTGTCGCAATATGCCCGCGGAAAAACAATTTACCATTTTTTTGCTGTTTCAGTGAAGCTGTAATATTTATAAATAATTCTCAAAAAAACGATCGTACTAAGGAACAGCCTCTATGCGAGTCGAAAACCGCTATTGCATTAACCTTCGAAATTTTCAAAAAAAAAGAAAATCCGAAAAGTGAGAAGCTAAATAAAAACTAAGACAATTTTACCGAAGGGAACTCTGATGGGATGGGAATCAGCAGCGGTGCGCACGGCGTTGACCCGGTTGAAACGTGCGTCGACGCGGGTTCTGGAAGAACGGCTTCAAGCGAAACTCTGTGTGGCGTTTGCTCGAAAAAACGACGTCGTCATTCGCGTACGCGCTCGGCATCGCTAACCCTCGCAACGCCTGCGACGGCCGAGTTAGGCCTAACCACTTCAGCGGATGTTCCAGTGGGCGAAGGAGCATCGTCTTCCGGCATCTTCTTCATTGCAGGTAAACGAGCCGAAAGAGTGTTATCACACGATATGCGCTCGATCGTTGCGAGCGATGGAGAGGGTGAAGCGAGATAGAAGTACACAATAACATCTTTGAACGCGTACGTTAAGCGCGCATCAGGTCTATTGCGCGAGAACCGAAGAGTCGGCGGTGTAGCAAGCGGCGATCGCGGTAGGAGAGCGAGCGCGCGGCAACCGAGGGAGAGAGTGACATCAGCGCGAACTGCGAGGCGAGCGTTACGTCACGCACACGGAGGGACAGCGTTACACAAGCCAGTCAGAGAGCTGCTTCGCATCTAAACAAAAAAAAAATGGCAGGGGAAAAATGTAGGCAGGGTGTTTCAGCTCCATTAACGCGAAACCTAGGGTGGGGCGCGAAAACAAATATTCCGTGTCCCGAATTAGTTGCATATATAGTTCCTGAGCTAATGATTTCTATCTGGTCATATATTCGCTGACAACGAAAGTCAGTCAGCGATGGTACCAGTTAAGTCACCAATTTCGTCAACACGGCTGCGCAGATCGGACGTTGACTGCGAGCAAAGGAGCACCCAGAGCAAATACAACGCTACGTCACCGACTCATTCGCATTTCCGTCTTACGTATATACTTACTTGATGGTGTGTGGTGTTTTGTGGCGCAATGGTCATTTGATTGCCAAAGAGCGCCAGGTCATGGGACACACACACATACCTTTTACCAAGAGACGTGGTCATCTGTTGACGTCGTACTGTGACGTCATAGTGACGTAACGAATTGCGGTGATCTGTAGTGTCATGACGACGTCATCACGCGATCATGATCTTTAGCGTCACTTTTCTTGACGCCGCCGACAGTCAACTTTCACGTGTGGGTGAGGCAACTATATACGATTTTCGCCTTAATAATCAAGGTAAGTCGCTCAATTTCCTTGAGCGAAATTTCCACGGTTATACCAAGATAATGTTTCCTTCGTGACGTATGGAATGGCACAGCGCAAAATACAGAACGAAGCACACATTCTTTATTATTATAAGGGGTTTCAAGTTCCAATTCCACCATACGATTATGTTAGACGCCGTAGTGGAGGACTCCTTGACCATCTTGTGTTATTTAACGTGCTCTGACATCGCACTACACGGGCCTCTTTCATTTGCCTTCCACCGACATGTGACCGCCTCGGCCGGGTTCGAACCCGCGACCTTTCGATCAGCAGCCGAGCACCCTAGCCACTGATCCACCGAGGCGACCAGAAGCACACACGGACAGCGCTCCCGACTGAAGATTTGTTGCGTACAACGCATGATGAACGTTTGCCCGCATGCGCAAAGCGAAATTATGAGTAAAGGAAACTAACACACGAAGTACCACAATACAGTTGGCTTTCAGCAATTTCTCTGTATCTTAAGGAAATAGAGTATTTCCTAATTTGAACACATCTGCGTTAGAAAGTAGCAAGTTGGCGAAAAGCATGGGGGGGGGGGGGGGTGTTACTTTCCACGCCGGTGACACACTTTTGTTACGGCGGGCAGGTAACGCCATATACGAGAGGAAATGGCTGCTCTTATTGCCTGCATTTACATCCCTTGAGCGCACAAGCCACGGTGCTGCACACGCGAACTTAGAAATGTGTCTCGTGTCGTAATTTAGTAGCGGCATTGGACGCACTCCCGCACCGCCGTAACCGCCATACCTTGGGATGAAGTGCGTACCTGGAGGAACGCACTGCTGGCCGACTTAACGGGGCCGCCTCAAGGACGATCGATCGAAGCGAGGCCTCCCCTCCTCCTCTCGCCAACTTCCGCCGCCACGCGCCGCCCGATGCAGCGGAGCTTCTTCTCGATGTTATGTCTTGCTTAGCGTTGGTGCACCAAAAAAAAAAAAAAATGCGTGTTGCGAAAGTGCGTATACTGGAGAGATCGGGAACTTCAGATAGCACCTGCGCCATTATCAGAATGACACATGTGGAAAAGAAGAAAGCGGCGTGTGATGCACTGGCCGAGCATGCAGCTATGACGGATCACAGCATTGACTGGAAAATTGCGATTAATATCGGAAGGAAAAGGAATCGGAAATCAAGTCCGTATCTGGAGACAGAATTTACAAGGCAACAGTGAACCGCAGTGATGGAAACCTTTCCTTGTGATATGCGCGGTGTGTGCGTGACGTGGCGAAACCCACATAAGAGGCGCACTTCTAGGCGCTTTATTCAATCAAAACAAGGCTATCGTATGAAAGCCGAAACGTCGTTTTCTTTCTCTTTTAAGTTTCGTTCGGTCGGTGTAATTTGTTTCCTTCATAATGCTCCATCCCGACCAGACTGAGGGGTGGTCCGCCGCTCTGCGCAGATATACAACCTCGACAACCAACTCTGGGCCGTCCAGCAGGCCCGCGGGGAGGCGCTCAAACAGCATCTCACCGTGGGAGACCTGAGCCCTGGTCACCTAAAGCTTCGCAGGGCAATCTAATAAGGTTACCAACAACAAACGAAATCAAGCATCCACCTTCCCCTGAACGTCTGTCATTTGTTCGCGTATACGTACGTTTATTTTGATGCGAGGGCCTTGGATGCTTCGTGAAACGCGAAGAGTGGCCACAGGCGTCAGCGTGAACAAAATTTGTTCAAAAAGTCACGTGATCACAGACACCATTTCGATAGCGCCGTCTGTGACGGCACCATGACGTCCTACGATGACGCCATCAGCATGACCGCGCACATGTGGGGTAAACTGGAGGGGTTGGCCACTGCACTAGTCACCTAAAAAGGCGGGGGTGGGGGGCGCATGTCAATCATATACATTGATATAATAGGAAGAGGGGCAGGTCACATAGCCTCCCCCCCCCCCCATCATAGGTGGCTAGAGAAAATTGCCCACCCCCCACTAACGTAACGTGTACCGTAAACTAACCTATCTCGAATGAGTGAAAAATCTGAACGCGGATTCTGAAACACACAGCTTCTATTTCCACAGGCGTGCGCATGGCGGGGGCAGGGGGGGGGCAGTACTCCTAGTCACCTATAAGGGGGGGGGGCTAAGTCAGGTCCACGCACTGACATCCCATGACGACCCATTATGATGCCATCGGCATAGACGTGCGCGTTGGGTGAAGAGAGGGGGCGGCCACCACCATAGTCACAGTCACCTAAGAGGGGCGGGGGGGGGAGATGGACGCCGTGACTCGGACAGGGTGGCCGCAAATTCAGCCCCATACAATGACATAACAAGAAGGAGGGCGCTGCGATAATCCTTTGAATCCCCCCCCCCCCCCAGAAGTAGAACCGTGCGCATGCCTCCGGATGACGTCATCGCTTGATCAAAGGTGGGCCGATCCCGGAGGCACTGCAAAATCACGTCAGCTGCAGGTAGCCTGAATTATTATTATTAATATCTAGGGCTTTACGCAACAAAACCGCGGTATAAGCTAATAATGGAGGCCTTAGTGGAGGGCGCCGTAAATTCCAACCACGTGGCGTTCCTTAACATGCACCTACCTATATCTAAGCAGGCTACGTTTGTGAGCACGTGAACGTCAGATGGTGGGTATTGGGGAGGCAGAAGAAAGGGGAGGGCGAGTATTTATTTTTTCCGCGCTATTACACTGCGAAAGTTTTTCAAGGCATGCACGTTGAAAAATAATTACGTTCCGCAGAATTGATATGATTGATACGTGGAGTTTAATTTCCCAAAACCACCTTATGACTATTCCGCGGAATCGCATGCTGTGTTGATCTTTAGGCTAGCACTCTACAGGCGCATGCCCCGCCGCGGTGGTCTAGTGGCTAAGGTACTCGGCTGCTGACCCGCAGGGCGCGGGTTCAAATCCCGGCTGCGGCTGCTGCATTTCTGATGGAGGCGGAAATGTAGGCCCGTGTGCTCAGATTTGGGTGCACGTTAAAGAACCCCAGGTGGTCTAAATTTCCGGAGCCCTCCACTACGGCGTTTTTCATAATCATATGGTGGTTTTGGGACGTTAAACCCCACATATCAATCAACTCTACAGGCGCATGTTGTCACAAGGTCATGACGATAAAAAAGCCGGGCTCTCTGCATGCTCCGTCGGTAGCACCAGTTAAACAGCATAGACGTCAATAAAGATAAAGCATAACCGATGAATGATAGCTTCCGGTAAAGGACGCGTACCGGAGAAAATCCAGATGAGGGCGTGCGATTTGCAATCTTCGAGCTAAACAACATGACAGATGATATCAAAGAGAGATGAGAACTCGCGCTGTGGGTGGCGGTGGTCTCTTCATTACAATAATAAAAAAGAAAAGAAAGGAAAACGGAGCGCTGTGAAGACTGGTTGCGCTGGCTTAGGGTATTTCGGTGGTGGTCCCTCAAGACACTGCAGGCTGCACCACGCACTTGATGCGCTGTGTGCGGTCGCACATATTCAACCCTTTTACGGTCTCACGGTCTACTCGAGAAATGCCATCGCAGTTTCCGCCGAAGGCGTCTGTTTTTCATCAGGCGCGCGTCGCCTCTGGTGACATGGGCGCCACCAGCTTGTTGTGGTAGGCCTTTCTCGTTTTCCTCGTAGCGAGCTGCGCTTTCCGGACAGACTTCGGTGACAAATAACTCGCGCATTTCGGAGACGTCGTTACCACTGTTACACGTACAGCATAGACTGAACTTACTTTTCGGAGTTGCGCAAACATGAATGAGGCTGTGGTGGCCCCCTTATACCCCGGGACACTGCGCGAGGTTATGTGCAATCATACTACAGAATCTTAAGGCGAAAGCTTTGAGCCCGAAGCATACGAACTCTGCCTGAGCGCGAGCAGGAGGACGTCAGTGTTCGTACCCCGAGCGCGACCCGCGAGGAATGGCGATTTCCACCCATGTTAGCGCGCGCAGGCGTCAGCCGGCGCGCGCTAACGCCAAGCATAGGCAGGAATGGGCGGGTGGCGCCTCATACTGAGCTGTTTATGAGCTTCGAAGTGATATATGTGAACTTGAACACCCTGCGTATGTCCAGGTGGTTCCGGGCAGAGCCATACCGCACCACTTAGTACGGCCAGGCAAACATGATGGCGTACACGCATGCACTGCACATCGCTGCTACGCGCACGACGCGTAGTGCATTGCCAGTAGATACGCCAAACCCGCCGCGACGAGATCGAGACCAACGAGTGCTGCTGGCTAAAAATATTCTGCCCTAAAAAGCTTGGCCAGACGATCACGAGAACACACTAGAGTGCATGGTGTGAATCGGTATACGTTGTGCACGACGCGACGTGCGAAATAGAGCTAATTGGTCTCATGCAGGGATGTATTATGGCGAAGTATGTGTAATAGAGCTCGTAAATGAATGCAATATATCTATGAGTGTACTTGTCCTGTGTGTAGGCATGTAAAATATGCACTAAAAGGAATGAAAATTAAATCTAAATTGGTTCCTGCACGCTGGCTAGGTCGATGACTGAGTATATACAGCCACGGCGTCGTTACGTATGTGCAGGGCTCCAAGCGCGGATGGACGCGTTTCAAGGCCGAAATCAGATCCCTGATGGCCTGATGTCCATATAATACGTTTTGGACGAAGGCCCATGTCCCTAATGCAATCGCGAAGTATTGTGTCAGCTAAGTGTCCAATGTACTCTGCTATACGTAATTACCACACGCTCGGCGCGAATCCGTAACGACGTATCTGGATTCACTGTGAGAGGCCGTAAGGATATTGGCCACCCCTTCAGCCTGTGTTGCAGTAGGCGCTCTAAACGCCAGCCCATTCGTTTGTGTTCCTTCGAGAATAGCAGCGGCAGTGTACCACCCTTCGTGGTTTGGGCCAGTAACGTCCACGCACCAGGCTTCTGTGCCATTGTAGTTCCAGCGCCCGTGTGCGCACTCCACGTTATGCGGTGTGTTTATCTCTGTCGTAGAGGTCGAACCAGAAGGCCTGTGCGGCACAGTTCAAGCATCTTGACCCGCTCCTGCTGGTGAAAGTAATGGTTTACATTTAGTCGCGCAAACAGACTCTCGCCAGAGTTCGTTTGGGTCAACCGGGTGTTTTGGTTGAGGAGATGAAGTTAATCACACCCAATGCCTTGAGACGGCTGGCTGTTGGATGCAGAGATATCAGAGCATCAAGAGCCCGCATTAGCATCTTCCTAATGAATGCGTCGATTTCTTTCTTTTGTGTTCGCGGAGGTAGAGGTAAAAGACGGAATAGAAGCCGCAACACATCTTCGCACTGAGTCCATTCCCTCGAACCTCTTGTAAAGCGGCCGCACTTGAGGCCAGTGTACTGTGCACTGCCCTCGACACAGGTTTACAACAGGGACGGCACTTTGTAGATGTGGGACGACAAGGCATCTATAACGAGCTTTGTATAAGCAAACATGTCCCGACATCAGCCTGGCAACGTTATTTCTAAAAGGGGTGAACGTACGACAAGCAATGCGAGACCGGGGGTTATGTACGTTTATGTGGAGACCGAGTCCCGTCGGGTGGCGAGTGTCTGGCTCGATTAAGGTTTTCCTGTTTATTCCTTTCGCTCTCGGTCGTGTCGGAAATGTAAGACCGGCGGGCGGCGCCGCTCGCTCGTGCCGCGGTTGTTTATCCGAGGCCGCTTATAGCTGCAGACGTAGCATGCACGCAGACTCGGCGCTCGAGCTCATGTCCCGCTGCGCCTCTTTCTTTCGAAAGGAATGTTTCGTATGTGCACAGGCAGGACGATGTTTGTTTACCTTCTGAAGACGCGAAGGAAACGAGTCGTCAAGTCAGGATTCAGGGTAGTCAACATGTCCACCACGATGGAGCGGTGGTTAATTTATGCTCGGCTGCTGACCCGAAGGTCGCGGGTTCGATCCCGGTCGCGGCAGTTTCACTTCGATGGAGGCGAAACGCAAGCCATGCGATGACAGAGCACGTTAAAGAGTACCAGATGGTAGAAAATTATGGAGCCCTCCACGACGGCTTCTCTCAGAATCATTTCGTGGTTTTGGGAAACCAAACCCGAGATATTATTATTATTATTACATTATTATTATTATTATTATTATTATTATTATTATTATTATTATTATAGCCACCTCATGGTAGAAGTTGATCATAGGCTAAGTGATGCTAAGTGACGCACTGAAATAGCTAAGGGGGCGTGGTAGAGGAGTTACGCCCATCAACCCCTCCACTTCCGGTATAATTCAATTTTGAATGAGAATATACCTAAATACATCCGCAAACGTGCATATGCACGAACATACACAAATAATCATTGAACCCTCTCCCTACACGCCCCCCCCCCCCTCCCCCTTACTTCACCACCACCACACGCGGAAGAAATTGCTGGTTACGTTCGTGAAGTAACGCACACATTTAAACCTAGCGGAAGTAGTTATTATTAGATACCCGCATACTTTTCAGCAGACGCTTCTGAAATTATGACGTTGAGTGTTCTTTTACACTGGTAGTCCTCGTTTGTGCGACTAAGTACCCATAGCAAACGCGAATCGGATTATGTCATTCGTATCAATCAATCAATCAATCAATCAATCAATCAATCAATCAATTTGTCATAAGTGTGACGGTGCATTGGCGAGTGTGCGTGTACTCGAAGAAGTTCAACGCTGAGAGCAATGCAGAGTATGCAGGTCAAGGACCGAGCGCTTTGTCTCGTGCCGCGTACATGTTCCCAAAGGCATAAATCCGTGGCCCCTCAGTCGTCTACACGTACGAACACCCGCGTACGTCTGACGCAAGGTGATGGATTGATGGTAAGTCGCTGGCGGAACAATGTGTCGATGGTGTGCCGTTGACCCCTCTTGTGTGATCCCTCATCGGTAGCAGTGCTCAAAGGCGCTTGCAGGGCGAAGCGCATTGTATGTCCTACAATGCTAATTAGAGGGAACTTTGGCGCTATAAAGTATATGTTAGCTGCAACGCGTGGTGCTTCAGCCAGCATGTGAATGATCAGCAGTGAGTGCATTTCGTTAAGCTTCGTTCTTTCATCTCCGTTTGGCTCCGCCCTGTCTCGAGTCAAGTTCAGCAAGTGTCCAGCAGTCTCCTTCTCTACAAAACCCGTTTCAGGCTTGGCACCACTAGTGCCTCATCAGGGAAATCTATATCAAAACACCGCATGTTTGACCCCTTTCCAGGTTTTACGCTAGTGGAGCAGAAACACTCTTCCCTACATGCTTCACAACTACTCAGTTTTTCATCTGAGTGACGCCTTACCCCAATGTCTGCGAGCCGACTTTTAGCACGTATATCGTCATTGTACAAACAAGCTGAGTCCTCTATTTGCAGGTGCTGAAGACGGGAGTGATGAAAGACTGCACTGTGCAGCTCAAACATCGAACGACAAAACTCCGGAACCAAACCGCGAGGTCTATCAGCCAATAATATAGAGCGGAATCAGGCGACACCACCTAGGCCTTTTTTTTTTTTCAAAAGTCTTTGGTGGTGTTCCTTCGGAGGCCGTCGTCTTCCCTTCCTAAACCCCCCCTCCCCTTACTTGACCTATTCGTGGCGCCAATAAAGTTGCATCCTCTTCATCCAAGAAAACGAACTAGTTTCTATAGCCGAAACGTATACCCGGGTGTATCTGAAGCCAGTCGTCTTCTACGAGGATGGATATAGCCAGTTTCTCATAGTACATACGGGTTGAGTTTGCCACCGCAGTATGATATTCCAGTCAGCAGCGGCGATGCCATGTATAAAGCGGCTACTGTGAAACACACGGCTGATTCGATTCGTCGTTCTTCGCGAGGCAGAATGTCTGCTCTCCCATGAATGCGGTCATAAAGAGTCCGCGCACGTGTTGATCTACCTCATTCAGTGTGTTCTTGTATGACGTTCGGTTTCTGCAGGATATCGGTATCACTGCTTCGATCGTCGAGTCATTGGTTTCCAGATGCGGCACTTTTCGAAAAGTTTCACGCATTGCAAAGCGGGAGCAACCGAAAGTTCACGTACTCGTATGCGAGCACGGTTCCACACGATACTGTAAATTCCCAACGGAGAGAGCGAATCAGCGAGTGAGCATTCTTTCTGATTGATTGATAGTGGGGTTTACGTCCCAAAACTATCACATGTATGAGAGACGCCGTAGTGGAAGGCCTCCGAAATTTCGACCACCTGGGGTTCTTGAACGTGCACCCAAATCTGAGCACACGGGCAGCATTCTTTCTGGTCTCTCAGAAACGCGATAGCGTTAATCGCAGATTTAAAGCGTGCCCTGCACTACTGCACAGTTGTTTGATAAATCAATTATAGCTTTCCAGTTGGGGGTATAAATGTAAAAGTCTCGTTAATTCATACTGGTATGACCCGAAAGCACAGGGTAACAAAAACAAGAAGATGCAGGATCGAGTCGGCACCGGCGTTGTTGCTCAAAGAAGTAGCGTTTTCAAGACCCAATAGAGTTCAGTGTCAGCCTGTCTTGTTCTAATAAGTGTGTGTGCTGTAAACATGTGTTTTAAGGCGAAAGCCTTATAATATCGGACGCGAACTTGGAACAGAAAGTCCGGCGTGATAGAAGGGAAGCGAAAATACAAGTGACCGCACGAGCTGGCGTCCACTTTGTCTTATTGACGTACGCGTGATATACACTGCACGGCGAATCCTGCACCGAATATGGCTTGCACTCGAGTCGTCTCAGCCGCCAGCCATATCCGTCAGACTGGCGTCTTAGACGTAAGCATGAAGAAAAAAAAAAGGAGGGATCGAGCTCTAATACGTCACGCAGCCTAGCCTTGGCAAGCCTGCCCATTCTGAAGCGTCCGGGAACAAGTGATCTTTGTCGTCAAGATCAAGCGAGAGATGTGATTTCCGAGAATTCGCATATGGCGCCCGGTACCTTTTAATCGAAAAGCACATGTTCGGCGCGTAGACCGACCGGTTCATAGAGGAGGTTCAAAAACGAACCACCACTGGTAATACTAAAACATACCGGGCG